>JANRGW010012488.1:0-13735 GCA_024733675.1 Psilopsiagon aymara | reverse complement strand
AGCTAAGGCCAAATAAGCCTGTTGGGTTTCTCTGCACTGCTCAAGACCTGATGGGCAACATTAATTCTTACAGATGTTGCTGGGCCTTGTTATTATAGCGTGAGCGTGCTGAGCTGGGGTGTGTGGCTGCTCAGTCACCTCTTGCTCATGGATGTTTCCCTTCAGAGCAGCAATACCTTCAGTGTGTTTTCATGCAATCGCCCTGCGGCTTAAGTGTGACCCACCACCAAACCCCTTATGCAACATGGTTGGCTTCAGCACGGCTCTGCTGAAAAGAGGAGGTGAACAAAGATGGAAGAAAGCTGCAGTTCTCACCCCAGTAGTAAACCAGTACTGCAGCTCCAGGACCAAAGTGGTCACCTAGAGCTAGTTTTAGTCCTGTGAACTTGACTTCCTCTCTGGATCTTTGGAAATAGAGATCCTGTAATAGTGTGGCACCCAGCAGCAAAGCCCACAAGTGTCAGAGCTTGCTGCAAAAGACAAGAGCATCTTTCTTACTAGTTCTATAGAATTATATACACAGTATTTGTTGTAAGTCTCTATTCGCTTGGAGAGTGGATGGGTCAATCTGTGTGTTATAGGTTAGATCATGGGACAAAAGCAAAATGGCTGAGGATCTGACTGAATAGCAAAGTACCTCACCAGCACTGTTGTTGTTGCTCATTCCTAATTTTCCCAGAAAAGAAGGAAAAAAGGAACTCCCCACTCCAAGCCTACAGTACCTCAAACTTGGATCTAACAAGAGATGATGGCAGCCAGAATCTTCCTCTTTTCTCCCTGCATGAGTGTGGATAACTCTGGCCTGCCCCACTCTTCATGGGAATGCACAGAGCGCTGATACAAAGCAGAGAGCACCCTGACATGTAGCTTGCAGGAAAAGGTTGGATTTGCTTAGATTCGGGGTGGAGGAAAAGTGTTCCAGTTTATGAATGCATACTCTACATTCTTGGTTGTCTGTTGTCAGATTTCAGTGCTACTGTGATTTACCAGAATCCTCATGAGGGTAATCACTTTGCAGGAGGAAACTTGGAATCAGTAAAGTCAGTTTTGAAGCATTGTTAGGCTGTGATACAAGGCAGAGGTGGAGAGGACTTTGCTATGAATTGCGAGAGTCACTGTAGTGTCTCCTTCAGGCTCTAGAAGTGGGGTTGGAAGGACCTATTAATATGACAGGAATGTGTGTAAACTGAGTGACAGATTTAATGGTGACTATCTTAATTAAAACTGTAAGTGGTAGGAAATTCTTCTGTCATTGCAGGTACAAAGTGTTCCTTGTTCTCGGGCCTGTAAAAACCCACTTTAGACTGAACTTCTCTTGAGTTGTTCCTGCAGAGTTGTTAACAGGCAAATGAAGTGTGTGCCCCTCTAGTGCGCTTACTGGAATTGCAGATGTAAGAGGGTGGTTGTGCTCTAAATTAACAAGCTTTGCTCCTGAATAACTGAAAGTATGGTCCAGACCTCTTCAAAATAACACCTTTTTTTTTTTACCACAGATTCAGTGGTGCTGATTATGGCCTCTTCCCTACAAACTCTCAAAAAAGATATATCTGAGTAATCATTCAGCCAGACCTGGTCACACCCTCAGTGCTTGGCAGCTTCTGGTGTGGCTCTTTGCTGATAATACTCAAGTCATGTCTCTTTAGCCTGACGTGGCTGATAGGGCTGCAAGCTGTGCAAGCTTCTCTTTGAGTTACACATCTGGGGTTCTGATGGAGTTGGTTTAATTAAAGCATCAGCCTTTGGAGTGTGAGAGTAAATAACCAGTTCTGGTGATAGTTTGTCTGCAGGATGGCTCTGTCACATCACAGGGAAGTAATGATAGTGTTCTTCTGTAGTTGCAGTTGCAGGCACAGTCTCGCATGTGCAAGAAACAGACCACCATAAACCCAGTCAATCCACTTTTAGTGCTTAAGAAGTCATCTTCTCAGTAATACACAATTACACATACACCTTCCAGTCCACTGCCCCTCTATTTTGAGAGTAATGTGGGAGAAAAGAACCCCTAGAAATAACAAAAGAAAAGGGGCTGCATGTAAGTGATTCCACTGCACCTATTTTAAATGCTCGGCTAGATTGGAAGTGGTGCTGGGGAAGGGGAAAACTGGGGCACTGGAAATGAAACAGCCCATTGAAGAAACACAATGCTGAATCACAGAGGGGTGTTTGCCTGCCATGTAAGATCTCTGTTAAGGGGTGGGGAGGACTCTGAGGTGTGGAAACTTGTAGGCTTTTATCAGGTGGGTCTGGCTGGTTCTCCTGAGGCATTCCTGCTTGCGAATAGCTTACCGAATATCCAGAGGGACTTGGGGCTGGCTGGTGTGGACAGACATCTTGTTAGGCCTGTGGAGTTTTGCTTCCAAGCTTATCAACAGACCTCTTCTACAAATAAAACTCAGGGCAGTTGGTGGAAATGGTAGGTTAAGTGTGTTGTGTCCTTGGGGCAGCTTCAATCTTGTGTTAAGTCTGCTAGAAATACCTTAATGTGTTAATTTTCTGTTCTAGCAGCCTAATGGAGCAGCTCTTTAGACACATGAAACCCCTTTCAAGAGCCTGCTTGGTTTTCCTGCTCTTGTGGGCTCTGTTCCTGCAGTAATTTGCTTTGTGCTTCATCTCTGTGTCCTGCATTAGGGTCAGTGATGTGTTTAGCAATGCTGTTGCACAAACAGTTCCTGTTGCATAGGTTGGTGGACTTAGTACTTGGGTATGTCCCTTGCAAGGCCAAAACATTGGTTTGATGCTTCACGAACAGTTAGCATTTGTTGGCCTTGTGAGAGAAGTAGATTTGTTTGGGTCTGGTAAGCACAGGGGGCAGAACTGGGGTCTTTTGAAGTGGGAGACTTCAAGACAAGTGCAGCATATTGGCATATGTACAAATACAGTATATTTGTATAGAGGAGCAATATATGATGCGTTGTGTGTTTTCAGAAAATAGAACGAAAATATCAACTGGTTGTCCATTTTCCTAATGGGACATGAAGATGTGGTGTTGCTGTTTATCACTTCATATACCAGACAATGCACTGACATCTGGTAATAGCAATTCCAAACCTAGATAAAGAAAATTCAACCGCTGGTAAAAGCACAGCAAATACATCCTTTTTTAAATACTATTTGGCCAGTTCTTTTGGGCAGTGATAGGAATAAAATGGTTTGGGTTCCTGAGGGGATGAAACTGATGCATCTTGATTTGATGTCTAACCAGGGCCCAAGGCAGTGGCCTAGGTGAGCATGTCACAGAGGTGCAGTACATGTGGGCAACTCCGAAGCTACCAATCTGATCCTTGTTTTTCTTCTTTTTCTTTTAGATGGAAAGAATGCCAATGGATCCAAACAGCGTTATAATCGTAAAAGAGAAACTTCCTATTCTAAAAATGAGAACTTTTCCAGTCAGTCCCGTCGCTCCAATTCACAGAAAAGCAAAGCTTTTAATAAGATGCCTCCTCAAAGGGGAGGTAATGGTGGAAGTGGCAAACTTTTTAGCTCTTCTAATGGTGGAAGACGAGATGAGGTGAGAATCATAATGCTGTGCCTCCAGGTCCTTCTTTCTTGGGACGAGAGGATCACTCTGACCTGCCTAGATAGGTCTGTGTTCAGCTCCTGGGCTGGGAAGGGAAAGAGCGATAAGAGGTGCTAACATCGTTGAGATGCCAGAGTGAGTGTGAGTAGAACAACTTGGCAACAACCAGCAACAGAAGAGGAGTGCTCTCTGCTCTGAGATATTTGCAGTGAAAAATGCCATCTGAGGAATGGGTGCCTGGACAGGCCAGTACATGTCTTCTGAAACAGAGCTCCCTGATGAAAATACCAAGTGATGCAATTTCTAGCTTTTAAGCTTGGTGTGATCAGAATCACAGAGTTGTTTAGGTTGGCAAAGACTTTTAAGATTGAGTCCAGCTGATAACCCAGCACTGCCAAGGCCATCACTAAACCATGTCCCAAGTGCCCCATCAACAGCCTTTTAAGTACCTCCAGGGATGGTGACTCCACCACATCCCTGGGAAGCCTGTTCCTAGGCGTGACAGCCCTTTTGGTGAAGGAATTTTTCCTAATATCCAATCTAAACCTGCCCTTACGTAACTTGAGGCTTTTTTTTCTTGTCCTATCACTTTTTACCTGGGAGAAGACACCAAGACCCACCTTGGTACAACCTCCTTTAAGGTAGCTGTAGAAAGTGATAACATCACTCTGATAATGCTCCATAACCTTCGCTGTCACTGAGGTCAGACTGACAGCCCTGTAATTCTCCTTCCTGCCCTTCCTGTAGATGGGTGTCACATTTGCTGACCTCCAGTCAGCTGGGGCCTCCTTTGTCACTGTGTTTCCCCCCTGCATGCAGTAAAGGATGAAGATTCTCCTTAGCCCTCCTTTTGTTGCTAATACATTTATAGGGATGTTTTTTATTCTTTTACAGCAGTAGCCAGATTAAGTTCTAATTGTACTTCGGCCCTCCTAATTTTCTCTCTGCATAACTTCATGACATCCTTGTAGTCCTCGTGAGTTGCTTCCAAAGGCCATAAACTCTTCATTTTGTCCTGAGTTCCAGCTAGAGCTCTCTGTTCAGCCAGGCTGCCTTGTCTTCTGGCACATGGGGATGGCCTGCTCCTATGCTTTTAATGTTTTCTTAAAGTCCCAGACCTTCTTGGACTCCTTTGCCCTTCAGGACTGCCTCCAAAGGGACTCTGTCAACCAGGCTCCTAAACAGTCTGCCCTCTGGAGATTGATTGCACCTGATCACTTCAGTGTACAACTTTACATGTGATGGTGGTGTTGGGAGAATAATTGTATTGCCCGAGTGATGTCAGGATGGAGTAAAACCAGATTGAGGCTTTTATGCCTATATGGGTCTAAATTCTCTATAGCCTCTGTAGGTTTTCATTGAGATCTCTGCTTTTTCAGTTTTAGTGGATGAGCAGCTTTGCTCACCCGAATTGCTGACTCTGTCACGACTCACCTGCTGTCTGTTGAACTCTCATTCTTTGTTTCATTATGTGAAAACTAACCAAAACTGTCTGTGCAAATAGTGATCAGATTTGTATTACGGGATGTCTAAAAGAATGTTGTCAGGATTTGAACAGCTGTCTCCTGTTAGTAACCTTGACTACTATGTTTTGCCAGCTTTTACTTGTCCTTATGTGGGCTGTTCGTATGCTTTCCTCCTTTTGATCAGTGTGGGGTAAGACCACTCAGCTCTGACTTTCAGGTTCTCGTGCACTTCTAACTCTGCACTACTTGATTTGCAGAACTGGAATGGGAGCAGGTGAGTGAGTGGATGCTCTATACTCTGTCCATAATCACTGATGGGGCCTGGGTATCAGCTTGTATGGATGCTTGTGCAGTAAATTCTAGCAAGTTCTAACAAATGCTGTTGTCTCTTAGGTAGCAGAGGCTCAGCGGGCAGAGTTCAGCCCTGCCCAATTCTCTGGTCCCAAGAAGATTAATCTGAACCACTTATTGAACTTCACTTTTGAACCCCGTGGCCAGGCAGGCCATTTTGATGGGAATGGACATGGCAACTGGGGGAAAAGGAACAAGTGGGGACATAAGCCTTTCAACAAGGAGCTCTTCCTACAGGCCAAGTGAGTGGAAGACCAGCCGGGCTTTTAAACTTCTGCAGAGACACTGAGCTGTAAGGGATGATCAGACAAGGAATTGTGTTTGACCTTCAGTACTTCTATTGACGTTTCCAGGGTGAAGTTACCTCTCTGTAGTGTTCTTAGTGGTAATGACTATACTTGAAAGGGGTGAAAGTACATCAAAGTTGTCATCTTTACCTATTTGCAAGGTATCTGATGGAGTGAGTCCTTTAGATACAAAACAATTAGCCTTCGGCTCTAGTTTCGTAGCATCACTTGTGGAATATGACACTCTCTTAGGGAAGACCAATGTGGACCTTACGGAAGACAGTAAGTTTTTCCAGAGAATAGTATGTTGAGATGGTTGGGGTAGCAGTTGCAGGCTGAAAGCTGATCTGAATCTGTAAGCCCCAGAAGCAATTACTCATACAGGTGTTAGTTCTTAAACTGCTGCTTATTTCACAGGCCCATAAGTATGTATTATAACCTGAATGATGACCAGTATCGTAATCCAGCAGCAGAACTGCTTTTGACTGGAAGTACTGGTCACTTCCACTGGAATTTGAAATGTAGTCGAGACTTCCTGTATCTTCTCATGTTAAAGATAAAACCAGCTATTTTCAGCACTGATGCTTCTGATTTTTCCCTATTGTTTTGTGGCTTGTTGTAGTGAAGTCTGTTTACAGGAATCCCAGTACTTGTAGTTTTTGTGATCACGTTTTTTCCACCTGCAGATTCCCTTTTTTCTCTTTTAATAGATCCTGGAAGGAGCTGGCTGTTTCTTACAGTTTCTGGAAAACTACTCTGCCTGGCTCATTCTGTAGTTAGTATGTGATGAAGTTGTGTCTAACTGAAATTAGACACATCTGTATTCTGGAAACCTGGTTATGACTTGAACTCATTCGGTTTTTGTTCATAGAAGTTACTGACTGTGCCCAGCAGTTTTCTGCTGGACAGTGAAGAAGCTCAGAGAATCCTATAGGATAGTTCTCAAAGAATTTTTAGAAACAACTGAGTGGATCATCTGTCTCTTTGCCTTTCCCCAGCTGCCAGTTTGTTGTCTCTGAAGAACAGGACTACACAGTCCACTTTGCTGATCCAGATACCTTGGTCAACTGGGACTTTGTGGAGCAAGTGGTCAGTTGTGATGGGCTAGATTTGTTTTAATCTTCTTCTTATTAAGAAGCTCAACCTGTCTTTAACTGCCTCTTTCTCTCTGTGATGTTACATAAAACTCAGCTGGTTTTGAGTTGAGGCCTCTTCTGTCACTCCCACAATACTGGGAAAGATCTGTCATGGAATATATTATGAAATACTTTCATGACAGGAAAAGAGAAGTGCTAAAATCTATTAGGAAAATTAGCAGCTTCTTCTTGCTTTCGCAGATGGGAGCTCATCAAAAATAGTATCTGACATTCTGTAGACAGAGTCCTTGTGATCGAGATATTAACAGAAAACTTGGGCATGAGTCCATGGAAGAGGACTAGAGTGTAGAATTTTGAAGAATTATTCTGTGCATAGGTGGCCTGTCTTGCTTAGCAACAAAATGGAAAATCTCTTGGGAGTTATGGTCAGAACTTTGGGTCGCCTCAAGTAGAAACTTATCTGCCAAGTTTAGTTTTGGTGTGTGGTGTAGGTGGGGAGGAGGTAGGAGACCTGACACTGCCAGAGAACTGAAAAGTCTAGGTGCTTGCTTGGCAGTTATCTGCAACATACAAATGCTAAAGCATCTGACTGAACTAACATGTTCATGGAAATAGGTAAGTTCAGTCTCACAGTTGAACAGGGCTGCACAAGTCTGCTTGTGTAAGTGAGGCAGCAGAGCTCATTTGCTGTCTTCTCAGTGTCTGAATTCAGATGATGAAGATGCTGCAGACTCGTAAGAGGTGACAAATACATGACTGGGTACTTGAGTCAATTTTTTAATGTCATTAGAGTAGAAATACCAGATCAGTGGCTTTGAAGGCTGTTCCATGTGCAGTCTGAAGGTGTTACTTATTTCACAGTGTACTTAATTTCTTGGTAAATAAGCAGAAAAAGAGCTGGAAGATTGATTTGTTAGAGTAGATCTTACAGGTGGCTTATTCTGTAGCACAGGAACTGATTTCCAAGTCTAAAACTTGTACTGTTGTTCTCATGTGCCATTTCAGCGAATCTGTAGCCATGAAGTGCCCTCTTGTCCCATATGTCTGTACCCACCAACTGCAGCAAAGATTACCCGCTGTGGGCATATCTTTTGTTGGGCCTGTATCCTTCACTATCTCTCCTTGAGTGAAAAGACCTGGAGTAAATGTCCTATTTGTTACAGCTCTGTTCACAAGAAGGATCTCAAGAGGTGAGACTTGGTATTTATTGAATGATGTATCCCTTTAAAATGTTGTGTTTGCCCCACTAACCTCCTCCTTCCATTACAGTGTTGTTGCTATGGAAACACGTCAATATGCAATTGGTGATACCATTACCATGCAACTTATGAGAAGAGAGAAAGGTGTTCTGATAGCACTGCCCAAATCTCAGTGGATGGATGTGGTGCAGCCTGTTTACTTTGGAGGTGAGTGTATCTGAAGCCATGGTGGTTGGCATCCTACTCCTAACTGTGACTAAGGCTTGTGTCGAGGGGATTTATCATGGCAATGCCATGCTGACACCTTAAAGTAAACCAGCCTACAAAATACAGGTTTTAGCAGCTGAAAACCTTAATGACCATGTATTAATAATAAACTTTCTACCCACACGTTGTTTTCTGTAAGGCTTTAACCTATGTGCTGTTTCCCTTCAAATTACTGCACTGCAGACTCCTGCCTTCTCAATCATTGCTATGAGTTTGACGTGTGTTGTGTCGTACGGTCATTGGTGTGACTCTTGCTGCTTTTGTTGGTTCTTCAGCGTCCTTAACATTTTTATTTCTCCTGGCTCCTCATTGTACAGCTTAGCAAAAATAACTGCCTCTGTCTAAACTCTTCTAGGGATGCAATTTTCAACAGGGTTTTCATCATCTTCACTTATCAGCTAAAATCTGTGAATGATATGGGAAAATAATGAAAATTATTGCAAACCTATTCCAAACATCTGTTGCTTGACTTCTTCAGTTTTCTCCAGTCGAGTTATGTGACTTAACACATCATCATCTTATCTGTTAGTATCACAGAAATTCTTGTGACTAAAGAAATTATCTTCCCGTTGCTGCCTCGTGGGCTGCCTTGGCTCCCTTCATTTTGCAGTCACACTTGTGAAGCGCTGTGTGCATTGAAGCTCTCTGTACAAAGTCAAGTCTCTGAACACATGATGGGTATCCAGCTTGCAGCGGGTGTGCTTACATGTGTCATGGCCTCTGAAAGGAAACGGCTTTAAATCCTTTCATAAACTAAAGAAGAAATAGGGATGTGAGGTTATTGTCAACCCAGGAAATTCAGTGTTAACTTGGTGTTCTGTATGCAAGGTTGGACCCCTGGGGAGCAGTGACTATAGGGACTGTACTGGTACGTGATGCTGTGGTAGCTGTAAAATTTATGGTTAAGCTCTCTAGTAACAAAGGTGACTATTTTTGCTAAACTTACAGTTCTTTAGCTTACTCTTTCTGCTGTGCTTCTTGTAAAACCCTCATAATAATGTTTTGTACTTTCTTTGTTAATACATACGGGCTTATGGACTAGTTTGAGCCAAAGCAGGGGTCATTTTGCAGAACTTTCCAGTTGCAGTATTTTTGCAGGTATTAATGATTTGGTGCTCCTTCTTTTCAGATGACCATCACAGTCAGTATTCAAAGCTGCTCCTGGCATCCAGGGAGCAGGTCTTGCAGCTGGTGATTCTGGAAGAGAAAGCAGCATTACTAAAGCAGTATGAGGAAGAAAAACACACCCCAGAGGCTTGCTTTATTGAGGCAGCTATCCAGGAACTGAAGGTAAAAGCATCTTTGGAAGCTTTAGTAATTTTAGTTTTAGATGTATGCTGCGTGCTGAGCGTCTATATTCTGCTGTGCAAGTGCTTGTGTATGGTTATTCTGGTCTCCAGAATATACATACTAGCAAGGTGGTGATGCTTACATAGAACAGCATTATAAATCTTGGAGGATACTATAGCCCTTGAGAGCTCAGGTGTGGGCTTTGGAGCGTGATGTTCAAGGCAACAGAACAGAATGCTTTTTGGGGAACGGTATTCATGCCATTCCATGTAGAGTTCTGCTTTCAAAGGAAGATTTGTTCCCCTTTCAGCTCTAGCAATTTCTTGGATAACTTCTGTTCATCAGACATAAGCAAATCTGTAGAATATTTGTTTTCAGAGCCATTGGGTGTACTACACTGGGTGTGCTCTCCAGTAACAAGGAGAGGACCTCCCTTAAGGTTCACTCTTTCTCACAGATGAATTAAAGATCTGTAAACCCCTGAATTATACGACAAGGCTAAAAGTAACTTTGGTAATAGTCTCCTGACTTAAAGAGCAAATTGAAACTTACTCTCTTTGGATGACCTGTAGGAGCGAGAAACAGCACTCTCTGTTGACCAGGGTAAAAACAATGGCATTGCTGGAATCAGTGCAGCTGTGGAAGAATTGGTCCTAGAAAGTTCCAGGGCTGTGGAGCCTGCAATTTCCCATGAGAAAAAGGTGGGTGACAGCTCTGTTCTGGTAGGTCTTGTTAATAATCACTTTGCTCTGCAGTCTGTGGTGAACCAGCACCAAAAACTTTTGCAGAGATGATAACCTTTTGAAGAAGGTGATGTTTTGCTAACTGTATGCTCTCTGCTGTGATAGTGTGGTGTGGAGTATCTCTCTGCTTTTGATGAGGAGCTTGTGGAGCCTTGTTCTGATCTGGCAAGTTCCCTTTCGCCCCCTGTGGAAGCAGAAGAGGCCGTGCTGGATGAAGAGGAAGTACCTGAGGTGGATGTAGTAGGGGAACCTGATATGAACACTATGGAAGAATCAAATCCAGTTGAAACGTGCTGCCGGGAATCTAAAGATACAGTTACAAGTGGACACCTAAGCAACTCTCCTTTTTACTATTTCTATCAAGGTCAGTGCAATGAAATCCTGGAATCATGGGGGCAGAGTTGCCTGCTTTGGGATCCCTCTTGAGGAAGAGGTTTGTCACTTTATTAGATGCAGCTAACCCCTGTGAAATAAAAGTCCCACAGAAACTCAGAGAGGAGCTTTAATTTTATTACTGGAGAATGTATCAAGATGGGGAGAAGGGTATTGAAAGTGAAAAGGCAAAGCACAAGTGATGGTATCTTCTCTTGCAGCGGAGGACGGGCAGTGTATGTATCTTCACCCAGTGAATGTTCGATGTCTTGTTCGTGAATATGGAAGCTTGGAGAAGAGTCCAGAGAAGATAACTGCAGCTGTAGTGGAGATAACTGGCTACTCAATGACAGAGGTAGCTATTTTATCTTCTTATTAATTAAGGGCCATTGTTTTAGCAGATTGATCATTGCAGCTGATGAATGAGACTTGTTTCTCTTCAGTAATAGTAAATAATACCTATGGATGGGTAGGCACCCTAGCCTGGAAAGGGCATTTGTGTAAGGTGCAGTACCTTATGTTGCTTTTGGTAAGTAGGCTGCAGTCTGGCTTTTTCTTTTTCCCTAGAAGGAAGTTCTAGAGATAAGAGAATTGCAAGCTTAAGATTGTTTTGTTGTTAAAGCTGTCTTAAAAGTAAATTCTTTTCTCATATAGGATAATAGCTTGAAGTACACAGATCATCATCTTTCTCAGCCTGTTGAAGTTTTCTGCCTCTATCTTGACAAACAGTTGTTTCTGAGCATCGGGGTAGAGGAAAATAAAGAGGATGGATAGAAACTTCAATGGTTGAGATAGCGGTGCTGAAAGTGCTTAAGCCACTGAAGCTCTGAAAGAGGGGATGGGTCTTGAATTTCTTTACCTTGGATAAAGACAACTGTAAGAATCGACGTGTGCAGTAACAACTATACATAATTCTTAATTAATCTTTATGAAAGTGTATGCTCAGGTAGGAATGGATGCTGAGATAGGGAATTGTCTTCAAGATTTTTGTCCCTGTGTGGTAAAATACAAAACTTGGCTTGTTTCAGTCTAGCAGATTGGTGGTCCTTGATCCAAATAGTTGAGGTGTAAAAGATATGTTTGGTCCAGTGCAAAAATAATTGTGTCAGAAGACTGGTAATGAAGAATTCTATTCCAGTGGTGTGAGAAAGGAGAAACAACAAGAAAATTGATAACCAAGGTGGAGTGATTTCATCCAAATATGATTAGGATGTAGCTGGTGGAGCTCTTGGAGCATTTGGTCCTGACCCAGCACATCCTTCATGTGTTTTATAATTTATAAAGTGATTACTGCATCACTGCTGCTATTTTTTCCCATTTGATTTTGTGGAATGGTGGGTGTTCAACATCCATTAGCTGCTCATCACTACGGCTGCTTCTCAACCTTGTTGTGACGATATATATCTGCTCTTTTTTTATCAGGATATAAGACAGCGTCATCGCTACCTCTGTCACTTGCCCCTCACCTGTGAGTTCAGCATTTGTGAACTGGCTCTGAAGCCACCCATCATCTCTAAGGAGACTTTAGAGTTGTTTTCAGGTTGGTACTGCCTTTTCAGTTGTCTCTGCCGTGTATCCAGGAAGGTGAAGTCATTCTTATCCCTTAATGGCAGATAAAAGAACATACATAGCCGTTTTACTCCTCTTGCACCAACTGTCAATGACTACTAGACAGAACAATCCCAATTCACTATTTTATAGACAACAGTTACACAAAGAATAAAAAAGCCTGACTGCTTGGAAGAGCATATGTTGTTTGTAACCATATTTTGTTACTAATGTGCTATAGCTGAATGTGGTGTTCTCAGAGCTGGAGAAAACATTGCCAAGGTATCATTGTGGGGGTTTTTGGTACCCACTGGTGTGCATTGCTTCTAGATGACCTCGAAAAGAGGAAACGTCTGCGGCAGAAGAAAGCTCGTGATGAACGGCGACGTGAACGCAGAATTGAGATGGAAGAGAACAAGAAACAGGGCAAATGTAAGTGGTGATTGTGCATAACTGGTGGATTTCCTGTTGTCTGTAGGTGCTGAGCTGATACAGGATGAACTCTAAGGCCTTTAGTTTGTAGTGTGTGCTTAGAAAAAAATTACAAGGGATTAGAAACAATGTCTGTAGAGTGAAAAATAGAAGCTGTTTTAGCCAGGATGTTAAATGATGTCATGCTGCATACTCGCACACTGTGGGAGAGACAGAGGGGCATTTGGGGGTGCAGCTATCTCCATGGTCTACATAGGTCTCAGGATTCTTATTTCCTGTCTTTACAGTAATTGCAATCTAGTGTGAAAAGCCAAGAAGGGAAAAAAAAAAGCCTAGGGTCTGTTCCCATCCAGCAGCAGGGCTTGTGCTGGTCTCTATAGAGGGTAGAAAGAAAACTGAGTTGGCACCTCCTAGACTCCTGAAGCACTTGCATACTGACAGGCCTCCACACTGTGTAATGCTTTAATTTAACACCTCTTCTAGATCCAGAGGTCCATATTGCTTTAGAGAATCTGCAGCAGTTCCCTGCTTTTACCTCTTGTCCCAGAGAAAGTACCAGCATTGATCATCGGAGCTTCTGTCTGTCTCCTCTTGGCAGAAGCCCTGTGTATCAGACAGGTGAGCATCTGGAAGAACACATCGCATCCGGCTCTTCAGTGTTCTTTTGGGATCTACTGCCTAGATCATCACGCTAGACTTTCTTAAATGCTGATCAAAGACATTCCTATTTTGCCTATGAGATCATAGACAAAAGACTGACACAGCTAAAGAAGCATTCTGGTCCTGTGTCTGCTTTTTACTACCCCTGCTTCAGTGACAGTGAGAGATCTGCACTGTAATTACCCCATCTTTTAAATCTTTGCTAAGGCAGAATAAAAGAAAGGAGAAAAGTTTCCCAGAAGGAAAGCCAAGTGTGTAATGCCAGGAAAACACTACTGGCATGTTTGCTTTCTACCCTCTGCATCTTCCCCACTGAAATCAAACATAGCTGATGAGCGCTCAGGCTGTTGGCCAGTGGTGCTTTACCAAGTGTTTTATCTTGCAGTTCGTAAGAGAAAAATACAAAGTAGATACTGTTCTTAAATGTTTTTCTCACCCCCCCAAAAAACACTACCACCCAACCCCCAAAATAAGCAACACCCCCCAAAACCCCACAAAACATCAAA
>JANRGW010012486.1:0-28944 GCA_024733675.1 Psilopsiagon aymara | reverse complement strand
AGAGAAGCTGTGGCTGCCCCATCCCTGCAGTGCTCAAGGCCAGGTTGGACACAGGGCTTGGAGCAACTGCTCTATGGGAGGTGTCCCTGCCCATGGCAGGGGTTGAAACTGGATGAGCTTTAAGGTCCCTTCAAATACAAACCAGTCTCAGATTCTATGAAATAAGAAGCCAGGAGACAGAAAGAATATTGTAAGAAGGAAGAGGCCCTGGGTGTTATTGCAGGGTCAGTTCCTCTCTTTGTCACTATGATCAGTCTGTAAACCCCACAAGGCAGGAATGCCTGCACGTATCATACAGATGGGAACACTCTCTAGTAAGTCAGTGATGGTTCTGAGATACCCTGTGCCCTGCCAGCCCTCTCCATCTCTTCTTTGTGTGAGGTGTTCCCTTCTTTTGTCCTTGCAGTTGTCACTCTTCAAACATCCCGGTCTCCCCATGACTCTGGAAGTGGTGATGCCTCTCAAATGTAAGTCTGCAGGGTCAGAAATAGGTGCAGGCTAGAAATAGTGTGATAACAACCTGCAAATAAACTGGAGGGCCGGGCTGTATGGCAGGGGGGGCTGTCACCATGTGTGTAAGATGTTTCTTTCCCTTCTGCTGGCAATCCAGGAACAGCGGCTGCGAGCCATCCATGGAAAGCATCCAAGTCACCATGTGCTCAGATGAGGAAGAATTCAAGCTCATGCCCCCATTCCTCACAGCCCCTGCTATTTCAATCTCCCTTCTTTATGTGTTTATAGATAGATAAGATCTTTAAATAGCAATGACTTCAGAGGTCGGTTGGACTGTGGCCTCCAGGTTTTCAAGTCCATACTGACAGTGACTGTGTGGCTGAGGCAGGGCCTGGCCTCTCATCACAATGTTCATCTTGATCCAGCTGGATCAATACCCAGACACTGAGGATGCAGCACCTGAATTATTTGGTGCTGGGCTTTGTTTTGAATTGAGTGGGTTACAATGCTGCTCCTAATTCTGCCCAGGCAGATGATGAGCATCACTTGAATGAAGCACATCCCTGTTCTTCAGGGCACCTGAGATGGACTATGACACAAAACTCTCCATAGCACAGTGTCTGGCTGGAGGCAATGGACAACAAACGCATCACAAAGCAGAACTTGCCTTTGGTTTCAAACACAAATGATGGATAATAGTGTTTGTGGTATTTATGGTTCAGATGAAGAATGTCCGTTGCTCCAGCAGCTTTCACCTCGTTGTAACTGCCAGACTACCCTTAACCAAAACTTCCTCTGGAGAAACCTCCTCTGTCAGCAAGAACTGAGCTGTTTATAGGAGATCTGACCGTATTTGCACTCATGAATTAAAACCGAGGCCAGGTCTGAGTCTCAAACAGTCTGTTATTACAACCATTAAACAGGGGCAAGAGAGAAGAAGGACCAGCATTTCCTTGAAAGCAAAGCCACTTATCTGCCAGACTGTTTCTGAGCTGCAGAACCTGCTTCCCCCTGTAAGCATCTTCCAACATCATTGTCATCCACTGAAAACACATTTGAAACAAAAAGGCAACTCATAATCTCTTCTAGCTTTGCTAACCGGGACATTGAATGATTCAGAAGCTGAATTAAGGGATGGAAGCTGGCTTTGAATGCTGCAAAACATTGCAGCTGTTAAAAACATCTGCAGTTAAGTGCTCTGAAGGAAGGAGGATCCAGATTTTCTGGACAGGGCGTTATGCTGACTGTCTCAAAGCAAACATGATGCGCAATGTTGTCCAACACAATGAGGTGCTCAGCTCCCTATGCACCAACTACACTGAGCAGAGGCTGACGCATCTTTCTCTGACACAACCAGTCCTCACCATTGCTAGAAGTAGGATTTGGACTGGAACAATATCCATAAATTCCATGGAATTAGCTGCTTGGATTGGTTTGACTGTGTCCTTCCAGGGCTGATTCAACAGTCTGGTTCCTTCAGACTTGGTGCGGAGTTGGGAGCCTATGACAAGTCTCCCTGCTAGGGTGGAGCAAGCACATATTTTCTAGATGATAACTAAGCAAATGCAGTCCTCTGGTAATTCATAAAACAGGGACAGTGCAAGAAGTCCTGAAATTCTTGTTTGCTGGCAGAAACACTGGATAGCATCGTGCTGCGTAACTTTATACAGCAAACCACGCCTTGTCCCAGCTTCCCTATGAGAATAGCTGCTAAGGAAGGTATGGGAATGGACGGATACCTTTTAAAGATGGTATGCTAGCAACCAGGGGAGGATACTGGGGTTCAGCATCTCTTCCACATAAGGTCCCTGAGGACAGACATGTGCCTGTCTATCTGCACATTAGTTCCCCTCCACAGGAAGAAACTTGGTTCTCCAGGGCATGTATGTGCCTGACAGTGCAACCAGCTAGCTCCTGTTACACTGACAATGCAAAGCAGGTGAAGACAAGTCCAGTCAGTCCCACCAGCATTTCCCTGTCCCTCACACATCAGCAGCTTAGTGGCACCAGAGGTTTCTTCCAGTTCTGGCAGGGGAATGTCTTGGTTTTAATCATTGCTTCCAAGGAATGAGCAGATGTGGGAAACGATTCACATCACCTCCTTTCCAGGATGGGCACTGCCCTATGTTCAGCTTGGAGAGGAAATTAGGATCATAAACAATCATATCCCACAAAAAATGAATGAAACATTCTTCCCTCTTACCCTGGAGAACTGAAAGGGATTAATAAGGCAGCATGTGTAGGATATGTCAAATCTTTCAGCTCCCCAATGGCTCCTGTAGAGTTGTACCCCCTGATCTGCAGACACATGATGGAGAGATACATGATCTTAAGGCCCTTTCCAACACTAACCATTCAATGATTCTCTAAATGGAGGCATCTGGCCCCCAGCATGCGGTGGCATTGGAAATCCTTCTCCTTATCCTTGAGGAGAATACCAGCTCCATTCAATTAAATAACTCTGCTGCCTAATGCTGCAGAGATTTGAAAGCCTTCCCCCCTCGACTTCCCCCTCCTCAGGTCCCAGATCCTGCGTTTCTGGGGCCCTCCAGTGTCTCATTAGGTTTCTTTTATTAAGTCTTGATGTACAATGAAGGACTTTGTAATGAAGTGACAGAGGGCAGCCAGTTCATGTGGGACTCTTTGTCTCAGGTTTTGCAAGAGCTGGCATTGTGAAAGCATTTGACATGCCCACCAACACAAATGTAAAGGCAATTTAATGACATATTTCATTTAATTGGGGGTGTGGAGGGGGAAAATAAAGAAGAAAGTGCTTGGCTGAATGGGGCCAGAGGACTCAGGTGGGAATTTATTGTAGTGGCTTAAATTGCTCATAGCAACGTATTGTGCAGGAGCCCAGCATCCGCCGCAGAGCTGATTAAAGGTCCAGAGACGAAGGCAGGAGAGTGGTTGAATGGATTGGGGAAGAAATAACAACTCCAGGTGGGCTCAAATTCTTACAGAAATCTGAAAGGGAAATTCTGCAGGACATCAGAGCAGGCTGTGGAAGGGTAAAGGTTTTGATGCTCCATGACTGAATGTTTGGTCTGCAAAAATCATGAAACACCTCTAAAGTACCTCTAAAATCACAGAGCCTCTAAAAACTTAGAATCATAAAATAGTTTGGATTGGAAAGGATCTTAAGATCATCCAGTTCCATCCCCCTGCCAAGGGCAGGGACACCTCACACTAGACCAGGTTGCTTCAAGCTCTCTCTAACCTGGCCTTGAATACAGCCAGGTCTCTTCAACTTTATAAAGCTGAGCAGCACAAAACCACTACTGATCTATGCTGGCCAACACATAAGAAGCCAAAAGCTGTGAATTCGTCTCTGGACTTCATCTATGCTGTAGCTGCAGTGGAATTTTAATACTTGACATGGGGAATATAATTTGGGAAATCCAGTTGGATGCTCAGGGTGCTCTCTTCCAGCCCTAAAACCTGTGGTCTTGAAGGTGACAAAGCACTGTGGTGGCCTCACATATCAGAGCCGCAAGCGAAGAAAAACTGCCTGAGAGGGACTCTTCATCAGGGACTGTAGTGATAGGACAAGGGGTGATGGGTTCAAATTGAAAGAGGGGAAGTTCAGGCTGGATATAAGGAAGAGGTTCTTTACTGTGAGGGTGCTGAGGCACCGAAACAGGGTGCCCGAAGAAGTGGTAAACGCCTCATCTCTGGCAGTGCTCAAGGCTGGGTTGGATGGGGCTTGGAGCAACCTGGTCTAGTGTGAGGTGGCCCTGCCCACGGCAGGGAGTTGGAACTGGATGAGCTTTAAGGTGTCTTCCAACCCAAAACCTTCTATGATTCTATGGTTCTATGATAATACACAATAAAACCACAGCCTTCATCCAAGGCAGTTCTTGTGCCAATGGTGGTTGTTGTGCAGGGACATTCCCAGGAAAGCAAATATGTCTCTCCCTGATGCTTCTTGAAACAGAGGTGGTTTATAGGTGCGAAATGATCGTTACTTGCCTAAAAGGAAATACATATTGAATGAGACAAAGGAGAAGACAAAACATTACTTAATGCCTGCTTCCCCTTTCTGCCCTCAAAACCAAGAAGTTTCCTGGGACTTCACTTCAAGCTTAGAAAGGGAAAAAGCTTCAAAACCATCTACCTGGGAGGTCCCAATGAAACGGGGCTGTCAGAGCAGGCAGGCAGTTGCCCTCCTCATTTGAAATCCAGCTAATTAGCTCTGAAGCACAGTGCTTCAGATCTGAGCAGGGCTTGAAGTTGCTGAGCTTGATATTTCCAGGCCTGTCAGCCCAGGCATTAGAAAAGCAACGCTCCATTGCAGAGAGGGAGCACTGGGCTTTAATGAGGCACCCTGGGGCAATTTGGCAGAACTAGGAAAGAGCCCGCCTTGATGGCAAAGCCTCCCTCATCTGGCCTCCTGATGGGAGACTGGGATGCAGAGCAGTGCTAACAAGGGAGTAATTCCTCCTCCCAGGGTCCTCACAGGGATTTATGAAGGCTAGAAGCAGATAGCAGCTTCAAGAAGGCTTCTGAAGGAGCAAAACTGCAGAACCAGGGCATCATCTTGAAGCAGCAGCATCTTCCCAACATCTGAGAGCTTTGAGCTGCAAGAGGATGCGATGGCATGGTCTTTTGGGGATGCAAAACCAAGCACAGATGTTGTCCCTGATTCTTGTGCTGGGCTTGGGATAGCATCAGCATCATTTGGAAGCCCTTCTCTGAAGCTACCTGGATGTAAACTCCTCGACCAAGCCAAAACCTGTGTTAAACAGTGCCTGAAACCAGGACAAAAGCTGTATTAAGAGGTGTCAATACACTTACGAGGTTCTCCTGTCTCCTCTAAGGTTGGAAGGGCACCTGCCAACTGACTACCATTGACTGAGCTCAACGTCAGACAAAGGATCACGGGGACATAACATGGGTGTAGGACATCTACCCATAGAGGAAGTATTGAGAGATTGAGTCTTTCTAAGATACAAATGGGAACCGGTCTAGAAATCAGGTGCCTAAGTCCCATTTGAGGTCCAGATTTCTCCGGCATAGAGTTTATCACATCTGGAATAAAGATGTGGAAAGATCTTCTACATCTGTAGAAGATGTGCTGCCTGTACCCAAGGCAGGCATAAGAAAGCCGTCCTGAATGTGACCAAACTACAATGCAATTCATACCAGGATGGTGTGGCAGAGAGCATCCTCTTTGTTCTCTTACATGAGATCACTTACATGGCTGTTTCCTATTTCGAACGTTCCCTAAATTAGTGCAAGGGGTCTTGGAGTCAGGCATGGGAGAAGCATCCCCTCTGGGACTTCATCTTGTGCTTGCAAAACAAGTCATGACCATAAAACATTATTTTTATCCCTTAGCTCCAAAGGAAGAGATAAAACAGAGGAATGGGAGAGGGTGTTTATTGTGAAAATCAGTACAACAAGGGCCACAAAGAAGTGATTTTCACTTCAATGCCTCGCTGGAGAAACCTCAGCTCAAAGAAAGGTCGTAACCACAAGAAGGAGGAAGGCAATATTATTCAGGTAATCTAAGGTTATGCTTCAGAGAGCATAAGATGTTTACATGGGGGGGGGGTGAGAAAGTTGTTTTCACAAGGCTGAGGGTATTGCACAGCTCACTGGCTGCATGCTGGGAAGAGCCTCATCTTCACTATGAGCAGTTGCTATCTGAGAAGATGGGATTAAGTGGAACAATGGTCTGACTGGACTACCGGATTGTAAGAACTGGCTTTGTTTGAGTACTCATTCTCCTCCCTTGTCTCCCCTTTGAAAACACACATCAAGACATATCACAGCTCTCTGTCCTATCCAATGTGCTGCTGTTTGTATTAAAGGATAGGGCATGTACAAGCAAGTGCCAGAAGCGCTGGACCTTGCTTCAGTTGGGTGTTTGCACTGCTCTAAGCCACGATACTCAGCACAGCTACTGAACTAGATAAGAGACAGAAAGGAAGCCCTTATCTCAAAAAGCAATGAAAGGTACCCATGTGTTGGTACTGCAGTTTGAACTCAGCCTGTCATGTTGGGGGCAGCCTTTGTATTAAGACAAAGTGGCACTCTTCAGGTTTAACTGCACAGTCATATTCCTTTGGTCAGAAACAGCCTCTGCCTTGGCTTTTGCTTTGGAGCAACAACTAGACATGAGGCTAGGAAAACATTTGAACATATTCTTGATTTCAATCGTGTGCAACTAGTTTGCATTTTCCTTTAAGCTGCTTTTGTTTCTGTGCCATCAATTCCACTTTAAGAACAATTTCCAGGGTGTCCTGTCACCACCACTACCTGGTGTTTAACATGTCCTGCCCTGCTCCTATCTTGCTCCTTCTAGAAACAATATACGTTATTGATAAAGGGTAAATATTGCCTTGCAAGACTGCAAGAAGCAAGATTTGTAGGGAGTGAACATACCTTTCATTAGGCCAACTGTTTCAGCTTGAAAAATAACAGAGGAGCTCCCAGGAACACCAAACATTTGACTTGATGGTGGATTCAAACTGAGTCACCAACATCACATTGCAGAAGCAGAGGCAATCTCTGACCTATCCAAGAGCATGCAAACAAGAAAGACATGGAACAACACATGAAATCGTCACAGATTTGAAGATCTGAGTAGACCAGAGACAGTCAATCTCTGCAATTACTTCCAGTGTGATTTGGACATCACTATTCTCCCAGTACTTCCTGCTCTATATGACTTAGTTGAAATCATCTATCACTCCATTTTGGATAACATGAATATCCAAAGGATCTCCTAAGCTTTGCACCCTCCCAGCCACCAAATAACCCTATCCAAGCAGGCTGTCTCCCATAACAGACATGTCTTAGGAGCATCTCCCTCCCCTTGCTCTTTGCAATCAGTTTGCCACATCCTTTTCATGATGAGCACCTTCTGGAGACCAGACTCCATCCAGTAAAGGATTAGCAGCAATTAAGTAGCATTTATAGACCTGGCCCTAACTGGACCTCCCCTGAATTGAACAGGAGCCACAATGGATCTTGCCTCTTTCCATTTCTGGGGCTAACTATTGCCAGCTAAACAGCACCAGGCTTTCCCTTTTGCTCTTTGCCATGCTTGTTAGCATTGTTTCTTCCAGCAGCTTTTCATCCCAATGGAAGCAATTGTGCCTGGCTGACATTTTAATTCTTTCCAGCTGCATCTGAACAAAATGACATGAATTAAGTGGAAGGATTTGGGGAAGAGGGGGAAGCAAGCTGCCAGCCCCCATCATCTGTCCCACAGGGAGGGTTTTGTGCTCAGTGAAGGAGATGCTCAGAAGGTCCCACATGAAAAGGTTTTGAAGCCTCGTTGACACCGTGGTCTGGTCCTGAGGAGGGATGGAGCACCTCTCCTGTGAGGAAGGGCTAAAGAGTTGAGTTTGTTCAGTCTGGAGAAGACAAGGCTTCAGGGAGACCTTATTGCGCTTTCAGTTCTTAAAAGGGGCCTATAACAAACATGGGGAGAGACTTTTTAGCAGGGCCTCTTGTGATAGGACAAGGGATGATGGTTTTAAACTAAAAGAGGGAGATTCAGGCTGGATGTGAAGGAAAAGCTCTTTACAATGAGGCTGGTAAAACACCAGCACAGGCTGCTCAGAAGCGGTGGATGCCCCATCCCTGGAGACAAGGCCAGGCTGGATGTGTTTCTGGGCAACCTGGTCTAGTTGAAGGTGTCTTTGCCCATTGCAGGGGTTGGAACAGACGAGCTTTGAAGGTCCCTTCCAACCCAAACTAGATTCTATGATTCTATGCTATGCTGCAGCAACACTACCTCTCTGGACCTCTTCACATGAAGGATGTGGTGGGAAACAGAGGTGAAGGATTTGCAAGGTCTCCCAGCAGAGCAGTGGCACACATTTGCCTTTACTTAGAGAAAGTTTTCAAGGCAATCTGCTGCCATGGGCCCATACTTTGGTTTAAGGTCCCCTGCATGCAAATAAGTGAAGCTGAGTGAGATCCTGCCCACCCTACGAAGGGTCTGCAGCTGAACTATGCTGCTTGAAGACAGAGAAAGAGAACGCACTGCCACATTGTGGATCTGTTTATCAATACGTAGAAATCTCAGCCATGAACTAAGATCTTTCTTGGTAAGATATTGCAGAAATACAGACTAGAAAGCCTGCTTATACCCGTAACATTATTAAGAAGACCAAAGAGGTGGACTAAAATAGTGTACTTTAATATTGCCTTTTTTAGGTCTTAGGGTGCTTTAGGGAGACTGAAGTTGCATGTTTCAGAAGCTGAGCCATTTAGCCTAAGCTAGGAGAGGAAGAGATGTCAAGAGAAGAACTAAAAGCAAAGAAGTCTTAGCAGCTGGTATTAACTGCAGGGAACAAGATCAGACTGGTTCAGTAAACCACAGGACAACACAATTAGGCTGATGCTGGATTAAGCCTGCCCTGAAACCAGAAACTAGAGATGTTGCCACACTTGTGTTACTGCAGCCTCTATTAAGAGAGCAGGGATAGAAAAGGATTTGGCCTTTCAGTGGTTCCTCATTCTAGCACCACTCTCACAGTCACACTAAGCCTCCCAGCTTCAAGACAATGGGAGTCTTGTCTCCTTGCTTGCTGTTTGGACACATCCCCATCATGTTGGCCCTTCTTTTCACATTTAGGAAGGATATATTTTCAACAGCTACTTTCTTTGTGTTAGACTTTTCCAGAGTCTCGCAACGCCTGATATTCATAGTCCTTGGTTGCTGTTTCACATCAAATATATTAAAGCCCAGCTCTTGAGGGCAAGGAGCTTATGCTATGGTCTGAAGATCAAGCTACAGTGGTCACCAGAACTAGCATCAGACTACCTGGCTCAGACACCAGTAGCGCTGTAGCTGCATCAGATGGATAATCCAACATATCCAGGAGCTTTCCATTTCAGCACATAACAGGAGACAGGAGCTGGTGCAGGAGGTGGTGAGAAACTGGAGATGAGAGGGAGTGAAATGAACCACAGGGAAATCAGTTGTGGGAGATGGAGAAAGAAGGCAGAATAGAAGTGATGGACACAGATACAGTTCCCAGTGAGCCAATTGTCATCAGCTGGGATGCCTGTGCTTCCTTTTCCCCAGCCTCCAGAAAGGCAGCACTGTTGGGTCTGGAGAGCCCATCCCAGCATTGGGCACCAGACCAAAGGGCCTACATAGGGAACTGAATTGCTTAAGGTTGTGCTACAAAGTAGGGCAGCCCAGAGACACTCCTGAAAGGTGATTTGGATCTGAGCAGCCCCAAATCACTTTTTGGAGGTACCTATTTCTCCTCATTAACTACAGAATCATAGCATCATCTAGGTTGGAAAAGACCCTTAAGGTCCTTAAGTCCAGCCAATAACCAAGTCCACCACTAAACCATGCCCTTAAGTGCCACGTCTACACAAGTTCTAAATACCTCCAAAGTAAAGCACATCTGAGGTCCCAAACCCACATGCCTCAGGAATTTAAGCTGCATTTTGTGGCAGAAGAAGGGAGGACCATGCCAGAGAAAAAGTGAAGATGTTTTCCATAAACCCTCTGTGCTAAATTTTTCAGCTGCTTCAGAAGCTAATGGGAAGAGCAGACTTGCAAAAACCACCTTTTTGCCTTTCTTCACCCTGGGGTCCAAGAACCACTTTTCTGGGTGATAAGGGCTTCTTTCACGTGGTGGAGGAGTTGTCTAGCACCAAGACCAATGTGATTCTGCAGCTTTTCAAAGCATCCATCCGAACACCTGAGGAGATGTCACTGAGATGTGCTAAACTGAGAAACCAGGGGGGAAAAGGCTGTTTCCAGCATTTCCCACTATTTTCTCTTTCTTTAAAGATGTATTTGAACAGCTCTCAGCAGGGGTTGGACCTATGAGGGCTGCCAGGCTTTCATTCTGCTGCACACCTTATGGTGTCTCCACAAATCCATGCAGATCTTGCAATCAAAAATGAGCTTCAGGGCACTTATTTATTACATTATTCTGCATCCCTGTACATCCCTACAACTCTAAATTTGAAAGGAAGAGGAACAGAAAGGAGCAGAGGGTGAAGAAGGTAATAAGCATTTCCTGATGTATAAAGGGCTGTTTGCTTGGGTTTTTTTCCTTGCAGAAAGGATCTCCGTCCAGTGAGTCAAATTCCTTGGGGGATTTAAAGGAATGTGACACTACCCCTCTGTTATTTCACTTAGAGGCCTTGCACCTCAGACTGTGGTTTCGTGATAAGCTTTCTTTTGCAGCCACAGCAGCTTAAGCAACTGCCTCAAAGCCCTTTTCCCTTACCCTTTCCCAAGTGTTTGCTCCTACCATATCATGGTGTAGTGCCGCAGAGCTACGGATGGGTAGGGTAGGATAAAAAGAATCGTGGAGGCAACTGATTTCCTCCCAGAACCCCTGTTTTGGCTATACTGCTTTGCTGGATCCATTCCCTGGACCAGCTCTCAGCAGAGCATTTGCGCTGGCAGGGGAGAAGCAATGGCATGCAGCCGCAGGAATGAGAGGCAGCAGACAGAGGGAGAGCTGAAAAGTCATCAAAGACAACGTACCTTGAAGCTAAAGACTCAATTAGTGGCTTTTCATGCAGCTGCTCCAGAAGAAAAAAGGTAAGTAATAGGTCCTGCATCCTCCCCAGTATGCTGCCATGCTTGGAGCATCTGTGGTGTCAATGCAGAGCTCTGCCCCACCTTAGGGACCCTGAAGGAGAGGAGGGAGGACCAGAGCATCTGAGATCTACATTAGAAGAGTGTTTGGAAAGACAGCTCAAGCCCTGTGCACCTTTAAGCCACACCTGTGTATTTCTAAGCCCTGGATCTAAAGAGGGATTTGCAGCATGTGGAAAGGGGAATAGGGTGAACATTGTAATGCCTCTGGAAACGTCTCGAAGATCCTAAAGCCAGTCTAGAAGTAGTCTTGGCTATTCAAACAGATCAGCAAGGTGGAGATAAATGGGTACCAGGAGCTGCAGGGGAGGAGGCTGTCATGATGCTACCATGAAGGGCACCTTAGGAGGGGATGGGACAGAGTGAAAAATGACAGTGTACAGCAAGCACAGGGGCAGTTCTGATGTAGGTGCTGAGATGAATGAGGCAGTGGTGGAGCTGTCTGAGTAGAGGAAGGACTTTCTGCCTTTCAGTGAGGAGCAGAAAGGGCTGAGGGGGAATGGAGCAGGGCTTTGCAGGATGCTAATGAGGCAGAGGTGGTGCTGCTTGATCTAGAGCTGGCTGTGCTTAGGGGACCCTCCAGGGATGATCACTCAAAATGACTTTCAGAAAGCACCACTGGGACACTTACGGCTCTGCACAGCACAATACATCTTCACACAGTGAGATTGACGAGTGGGTGATGAATGTCAACAGTGTAGGAATTCTCTTTAAGGGCAGAAAAGCAATTAACTTTGGAAACAAGGATTGGGGCTGAATGTGCGTGGGTATGTTTTGTGCAGGGCTGGATTCGAAAGGAGCTGGGTGAGATGGGTGTGCAGCACTTGTGGATATGTCTCCCCATTGAGTGTGAGCTGAGGGTGGCTGACTGTCCCAAAGCTTGGTGGGACAAGCCATTACAGGAAGTAATGAAGGAAGTCCCCAGACTCCCATTTTTGACCCCAGGAATGAAACGGAGAGGTAGAAGTTGGTCCTTAACTTCAAGTTCAAGCGCTGAATGTGCAAAGGACTCAAAGGGGAGAGAGGCTCAGCATGGCAAAGGTGAAACTGCTGCACATCTACTGGAAGAACCATGTCTGTGCCTTATTATCTTACTGTGAGAGTGTGTTTTGCAGTTAGCACTTCCCTTCTTAATACACATGAATACAAAGAAAAGGGAAACACATAAAGTCCTTTCACATTATGAGAAGGCAGCCCAGACAAGCTGGTTGTCTAGTGGGTGCTCTAAGCTATCTTGAGTATTTAGGCATAGCTAAGGTTGCCAGCTCAGTGTTTGTGCCTGTGTAAAGAGGAGACAAACCTCCTCTAGCCTTACACCGTATGAGTTTGGTTTTGAGACTTCGCTTCAGCTGCGACACCACCCCATTTCAATCCCAAACCTTTTTGCTTCCCAAATCATTTCAAGACCAGTTTGTTATGCTAAGAAGCAGCAGTATCCACACACTTACTGGGAGGTCCTTCACAAAACACAAGCATTTATCCAAATAAGTAAGAATAACCTAATGGCTTTCCCTACCGCTTCAGAACATATTGTTCCCATTTAACCTCAAGGAGGACTCTTCACTGTGATGCAGTATCATGGGGAGAGGAATAAAAAGGCTTACTGGACAAAAACATACCAAATTTTATTCCAGGGTTCATGTTTTAACACCTTATAACTCAAAAATGCCTTTATTGTTCTCAGGCTGTTTTGGCACCATAGTTTCCCTTTGCCTTCTGTTTTTAACCCAAATTGATTCTGAAGCCAAAGTTACATCAAAAGTACTGTTACTGAAAGGCAGTTACACCTTTGCTCAGGGGATGCTGTTGCCTGTTCAAGATTCCTGGCTGGCTTTGGCAGCAGCCCTGACATTCGTGTTGGTGGGTGTGGACGTGAAGGAAGACACTGCTGCCATCTGAACAAGTGAAGATTAATGTCTGTCATGACAGCCCTATTCAGTACACCCTTTGTCAAGCCAGCTCATGTTCCTGCTCTTGAACTGCCTTCTGTTGGGGTCTCGCACTGACAATAATTTGCGTGACTGTACTCATGATCTGAGCTAAGGTCCTGAAGAAGACAGCAGAAGGGTTCTCAGGGAAGGTTTTGTCTGTCTGTACCTGCAGGATTCAATGGCAGATGCTTGGCTCATGCCCTGGAGATTTCTCCTTGTTTCCTGCAATCTCTGTGGGTTATTTGAATAGATGCCAGATGATTCATGTCACGTAAGTCTATGAGTTTGAAACAGATCAGCGTTTAGTCTAAGTATTCTCTCTATAGGCAAGGGAAAGAGATTTCCGGAGGGTAATTCAGCCAATCCAATTGGGATACATACACTAGGGTAGTTTGAATCAATCTGCACAACAGCCTTTCTCTTTCCACCCACTAGAAAAGAAGCCTTGGACACTTGGGCTTCCAAAGACAAAGGCATTTTCTGTTCTGGTATTGTATATTCCCACAGATCTTTGTTTCCTGTGAGTGCTTAGAAAGCCATCACATTACCTTTCAGTGTAATTCTGCTATCCAATTACTCTGTTCACAAATGAAGATAGATTTTGTTTTTAATGTTGGGCCAGAAAAGGAAAGACTTTCAGGAAACAGCGGGAGGTTTGGTTTAGGAATTTGAAAAATATAATAGGTTTTCATGGTTCGGAGCATTGCTGCAGTTAAACTTCTGTTTTT
Source organism: Psilopsiagon aymara (assembly GCA_024733675.1). Classification (NCBI taxonomy): domain Eukaryota; kingdom Metazoa; phylum Chordata; class Aves; order Psittaciformes; family Psittacidae; genus Psilopsiagon; species Psilopsiagon aymara. The sequence continues at coordinate 15,235 of JANRGW010012486.1, read as the reverse complement.
GTCATCTTTCTGTTACGTAGTTCATCATTTGGAATTCATTAGGAAATTATTTGCCTTAGAGAGAGTGATCAAACTATGGATTATAGTCCTGAGTCTTGATTCAGCCTCTCTCTGAAGGCTGAAGCAGATTATATCAGTCAGAAAAGAATCCCATCTCAGATACCTCAGTTAGAAATCCATGACAAGTAGGATAAACTTGGGTCTTGCTGGCTGGATTATATCGGAAGGGTTCAACAAAGGCCCGTCGGAGGAAGCTGTTAAATGTGGCTGAGTTTGAAAGCTCTGGGATGGTCTGTAAAGTGGTACCTCCCATCTCCATAACTTAAAGAAATGAATAACAGGACTCCAGGGGTCAATGCGATCAAAGTCTAGGGAGCTGTCAGCCGAACATCCCAGCATTGACAGGGAAGTCAAATTCCATCATTCTATCCTGACATCTTGGCGCTTGCATCTCAGAGGGATGAAGCTGGGATTTCAGACTTCAAAGCATGACTCTCTGGTGCTTGAAAACAACTTGAGCAGGAAGTTTTTGCTCACCCATCTCTGGATGCCCATCCTCCAGGGAATGGAATCAGAACCCTCTGTTAGCTTGGGTTATTCTGGTCTGAACTTGGAGTGACACCATCACTGGTGTAAAAGAGATGAGGCTTTGGTCAGATCCTCATAGTTTCTCAACAGGATCCACCTGTATTACCCTAATGGTAAGAAAATGAGACCCATCTCCTTAAGAGAGCCCTCATCCAGGGTGGCCTCTTATTTCAGCACCACGTTTAATGTGAGTTCAATGCCACATTCAATGCAAATTCAACACCGGGAACACAGTTCCCTCACCCTCCTCTTCATGAACAGCCAAAGCCCACCACATATTCCACATGGTGCAGCTGCACCTTTTCTTCACCCCTGGACCTTCACCCTCAGTCCTGCACCATAAAGTTGTATAGTCATCCACTTCTTATTAATTTCAGCACTTGTGTGGCTGATTCTGAACTGCAGATACTTATTTCCTGGAAACTGTCTGAGACCTCCTACTTTCAGAGTACCCAAGATCAAACCAACAGCCTCCAAGGCTACAAAAAACAACTAGAATCATAGAATCCCACCCTGGTTTGGGTTGGAAGGGACTTTCAAGCTCATATAGTTCTAACCCCCTGCCACAGGCAAGGGCACCTTCTACTAGAGCAGCTTGCTCCAAGCCCCATCCAACCTGGCCCTGGACACTGCCAGGGATGGGGCAGCCACAGCTTCTCTGGGCAGCCTGTTCCACATGCATTGTATGTTATTAGTTCTGTTGGTGGAGGCTTCTTTTGTCTGTAAATCCTTAATTTTGAGCTAAAGAATCAGCTTTTCCAAACAACCCTGGGTACCCCTACCCTCTGTGGGTAAGCAGGCACCTACTACACAGAGCAAGGACTCACCATGCCCTTGGAAGAGGGAGACAACGAGGACCACACACAACTTCCATTGAACCCTGAAGCATCCAGGTATGAAAGGGACAGAGCAGGGGCCACTGGGCTTTCCATGTGGCCAGCATTGAATGGATGGAGCTGGCAAAGCCGGGTTTCACCAAGGCAGGCACTTGCAAGCAGCAGCTACTTTTGTTTATCGAGTTCCTTGCAACCGTGTGAATTAGAGACTGGATCATTAGCTTCACAATGAACCAGAATGCAGATTTATTTAATGAATGTAAATGGTCTTTTGTTAGCTAATTAAATTAGGGAAATGAGAAGTATTCATTATAAAATGGATAGCAAGGAGGGAAAAAGCTTCTGTACTTCAGTGACAGCTCTAATGCAAGCCTTCCCATGCCTGTGCCCCTCCATAAAAGCTTCCAAACAAGCTTCTGTCCTGGAGGGCAGGCTATTAATACCCTGAATACAGAATCATCTGTACTCAGCCATGGGTTACTGGAGGTCTGTAAAGGTCCTGAACCAAGAAAAGTGATGGACTAGGCTTCATTTTTGAGTTACTCCTGTGTGCATCCAGACTAAATTGAGTGGTCTCTTTGAATTCCTATTGGTGTAAACACAATCATTTGCATAATTAGTAGTGCAATGAGCTATTTGCAATCATTTCCACTTGCATCTACCAGGAGACAGTTGCTCAATGCTTTGCAAATTCCCTGGCTCAAAAACTCCTCTTCCACACTTCCTGCTTATGAAAATACACTATGGTCCTTCAGCACACATTAAGTCCAGCATGACCTTATAATACTTAATCCAAACACAAAAAACTTGCCTTCACACAAAGGCTCACACCAATGGCCTCCAGCCATGCATTTCAGGACTATAAAAGTCCCAGCACTACAGCAAGAGTGGATTCTGGTTCTGTTGTAGCAGTGTTATGAGCTTGCGTGCTTTGGGACAACACTGTAGAGGACCTCAAGGTTTCAAAGACACTGAAGTCTCTCTCATTAAACAATATTTCTTAATATTTTAGATTCACAATGCCGAATTCCCAGTGAATTCCTTGCTCCATAGACATTGCTCATCTCAGGAACCCCTTCTCCCAAGTAACACAATGGCTTTCAGGTACTACAATGGCCAAATGCTGGGCAATAAATCTTAACAATTCCTTTCAGATGAGGCATGTTAAAGATAATAGAGCTCATAGAGGAATGGCAGTCATTTCATGCTGAAGCACATAACTGAAAGCCATAGTGTCTTTTGACAGGTTTATAACCCAACTATGCATTGCCGTCCATGTAGGTCATACATTAGTCAAGCCATATATTACTCAAGACTCCTCTTAATAAGCAACTTAAAGACTTTAAACAGCCTTTTGTTAGACTATTAGCAAGAAAAGCAATAACAGCAACATCACAAGCCACTGTCTATCCAGAGCATCAACAAACTGATCTCTATTCTCAGGAAATAAATCAAATATAAGACTTCAAGCTTCAGGGAAATAAGTTCCATCAACTAAACCACGTAAATGACCCAGGTTTTCAAATCAAATAACTCATCACAAAAGGCCACTCTTCACCCAGGGATTATGGAGGAAGTCGCCACATCCATAACTGTTATTAACAGACATAAAGTCTGTAAAGATTTAAATCTATGCTTGAATTCTCAGGCCTGTTATGTCTACATGTAAGGCAGCAATTAGAAAGCAGTTATGATTAATATGCCTGATTAACTGCACTATTAGAAGACAGGCAATGCAATTACAGAGTCTTTCGGACATGCATGATCCTCCACTCCATCAGCAACTGAATACAACAAACACAAACAGAATCAATCAAATGAAATAGGAAAACTGAGCTCAAGTAAATGCATGGAAAATGTCAAAGACAGCTCCAGTCTGGGTCGCTCTAATATCAACAACTGAAGTGTAAAATTAAAAAGCTGAAGGAGATAAATGGCGCACCTCACCAAATCAAGGGAATCTCTCAGCACAGGCTGTTACTGCTCCCTTTGGTCTGTGGACTGCGTTGTGAGGAGAATCATAGAATGATCTGGGTTGGAAAGGACCTTAAGATCATCCAGTTCCAACCCCCTGCCATGGCCAGGGACACCTCACATTAGACCATGTCACCCAAGACTCTGTTCAACCTGGCCTTGAACACAGCCAGGGATGGAGCATTTACCATTTCTTTGGGCACCCCGTGCCAGTGCCTCAGCACCCTCACAGTAAAGAACTTCTGCCTTATCTCCAACCTGAACTTCCGCTTTTTCAGTTTGAATCCATCACCCTTCGTCCTATCCTACAGTCTCTCGAGCATCCTTGTAGCCCCCTTCACACACTGGAAGCTGCTATGAGGTCTCCATGCAGCCTCCTCTTCTCCGGGCTCAACAGCCCCAACTATCTCATCCTATCTCCATACGGGAGGTGCTCCAGTCCCTGATCATCCTCATGGCCTCCACTGAACTTGCTCCAACAGCTCCACGTCCTTCTTATGTACCAAGTGGATCAAGCCATACTTGAGAGATTTTAAATGACATCCACCTGATAATGAACCCTTTTCTCCTACTCTGCCTTTCCTCCCAATACCTGAGATCAGAAATGCTCTTGAGCTAACTGCCAGAACTAGGCACTTGCTGATCCTTAGGATAGGTATTGAGAAAGCTGAACGCAGTGAAAAGAATCTGCAGACTGAACAAAAAAAAAAAAAACCATCTTCCAAATGAGACTGTTGGATGGAACAGTCCTTCAATTTCATGATCTTAAGAATCAGAATTTCCCACTCATGGTTTTGTTGGTTATAACTGAAAATGGACACACGAACCTCTTTGCAGCCGGGGAAATGAAACCAAAAATCAGCAGGTGTATGGCCTGTTTGGGATGACACATGCAGTCAGCAACGGAGCCTGGAAAGCCCACACTCCGAAGCTGGTAAGTGTCCCTATAACAGTGTCCTTGGACAACTGTATTATGGGCAAGGAAGCCTTTCACCAGTATAGCTGGCATTCATGAAATTCCTTAAATGCTTTGAAATGCCTTAGATAGTTGCATATTGCTCCCTGGCCTTGCTTAACCATGCAGTAAACAGGAAGATGGGTTCCTGTTGATATCTGGGCTTGATCTGGAAAGATATCATGATAACAATCATCCAGGGCATTGTCTCAGAAGATTAGGCTGAGCCAAGCAAATTGGGACTTTTCCCATCCCACAGCCATTCAGGCTGAATCAGCCCAATGTTTCCCTGACCATAGTGTTTTACCACATGCTGTGCGGGGATAGTTGTGCCAACTTTGCCTTTCCCCTTCCTCAGGCTGGATACAAGAGCAAACCAAGCCAAGGAACTCTGGCTCCTTGGAATATATGGGAAATGGCTTCTAACTATGGGAAATGGAAGTACTAAAAAGAGTACAGCTGGGTTAAACATTGTGCATGATGCAACAGTACAAGCAAGGCTGAGGAAAAGGGAGGGAAATAAGAGCCATTCATATGGAAGGAAATTGCTTGCTGCCAGCAGGCATATGTCAAAGGAGCTCTCTGTTTAAAGGCATGAAGAAGCTGTGTAAGATCCCTGTTCCTAAAGAGAAGAATTTGTTTTAACCAATGCTGATGAAACAGGGAGGGGTTTTAGCACTGAAAACAGGATTTTCTCCTGCTTCTCCAGCACCCCTCTGGAGCTGGGCCATGCTTTGTTGCGCTCAGGCTCCTCACTGCAGGGATACGGTACTTCCTGAGCTCCCACCATTCCCACAGTGTTCTCACAGTCACGTTCTTCTTTCCATGTTTTTAGTACAGGATTATTAAATCACTCACTCAGAGGCTAGAAAGCAATGACAGGGAGGGTCACACGTCTGTAGGCTCGAGTCCAAGTTTCCAGCTAATGACTGGAGCAGAGGTATAGCAGTTAGGAGAGGTCCCTTGGAGACTGATGCTGGAACAGCAGAGGCATTTTGCTGGGAAATCAAAGGTGTGAGACTCAAGTCGGAATCCACTCTGGTCAACCTCAGTGAGAAGGCACTTAGCTAACAAGCAAAGGAGTCAAAGGTGCTATATTGCCCATCCAGCATCTCCGTATGTTCTTGGCTACTTTTTATCCCTTCAGGGCTTATTCTTGGAAGGTGTATTTGAGAAGGACATTTGGTTGCAGAGGAAAGGTCTGCTGACCTAATAGGAAAGAGTGCAGTGACCTGAAGGCAGAGGCAGAGTAACAGGGAAGTGATTTGGAACATATGACCTATTGCTTTTGGAAATCAAAAATTGATGTTTTCTCTGAAAATATGCTTAGGCCAATTACGATTTACTGGGATTTGTTCAGAAGTAAGGGCAGGACAGAATCATAGAATCATAGAATGGTTTGGGTTGGAAAGGACCTTAAGATCATCCAGATCCAACCCCCTCCCATGGGCAGGGATGCCTCACACTAAACCATGTCACCCAAGGCTCTGTCCAACCTGCTATTGCCTAACAAATTCCTCTGAGATGGGCATGTAGGAAATCAGGGTCTTGTTTGTTTTCATTTCCCTGGTATTTCACATTAAAGTTCCAAGGAAGTATCTAATCTTGCTCACCTGAAGGATAGCAACTGCAAAAGGATTGGGACAAGTCTAGATGGCTGTGAATGAAGATGGATATGAGGAGGAAAGGAGCACTGCCGTGAGTTCCTTCTCATAGGTAACATGAGGATGCAGGCTGGATGCTATAGAGAGAAAAGGGCAGCTCAAGTTAAGTTCTGGACCCTTTAACACAAAATAATGAGACTATGCCCAGCAGTCATAAGGTTAAAACCTAACCCAGCTCCAAGTTCTTCCCACTGCATTTACAACAAGCAGCTCTCTCACATCCCAGGGATGTGAGATGTGTGGCTCCCCTGGGCCAGCACAATTCACAGTCAGTCAGGGTTTGATTTTGCTCTAACCAGAGCTCTCTCACACAATGAATCCTTTGACCTCACTTGGCTCCATGACGTGAGCCTCAGCCATTTTTGAGGCCTCAGCCAAAAGCACGGGAAAGCTGACGTTCCCCTCAAGGGCATTTCTACATAGGAAGACCAAGGGACCTTGAATGCTACAAGAAGGCTGCACTTTTAAAGCAGTGAATAAAGTCTCTGTCAGCAAAGAGTCAGCAAAGAGCTCTCTGACACCTCAGGGCTTTGCTGTGAAATGAACGGCTTTGTCAGGACAGATAGCGTAGATCTGTCCCTTTTTATTTCTCTGAGTCCCCACTGGGGAGATTTCATTAAAGCAATGTTAGACCATGGGTGTTAGCTGCATTTGCAGCATCTAATTATCTGGGAAGGCTGAAAGGAAGATATCTGCTGTAACCTTGGCCACTGGGCTGCAAGCGGCTGTGAGCAAATTTTAAGTGAGATGCTGCATGGGCTGTGGAAATAATGATTTTCTCCCCTGAGAGCCCATGGAAGCTGTTCTTTGCTTGCACAAGGACTTCTGAAAAGGGTGGACCTTTAATTAGCAGATCCCAGATTGGGATCTCACTATCTCACAGCATTGTGGGCTGCTGTATGACCAATGGCTATGTAAAGGGAAAACAAGGAGCTGCCCCTAGGGACATACCCACTGACCCCACAGTGAGGGCAGGAGCCCTAATTGCAAGCTGAGAAGATTAAAGACCTGAGGGCATGAACGCCTTTGGTCGGTATTCAGGGCACACATTTGGAAACCAATTATTCTTGACAGGCAGGGGTGATTCAGACCAAACTATCTCAGTCTGTAGACTGGGGTGAAGCTAGTGCTGGCCATGAACACCTGAAAATGTGATTTTAGGCTTCTGTCCATCCCTGTTTGGAGCAGCAGGCTGGACTCGTGCCTCCTGACATCCCTTCCACCCCAAATCATCCTATCATAGAATATCTGGTTGGAAGGGACCTCAAGGATCATTTGGTCCAACCTTTCTTGGCAAAGCATGACCTAGACTAGATGGCCCAGCACCCTGTCCAGCCCAGTGTTGACAGTGTCCAGCACTGGGGAGTCACCATTTCCCCAGGGAGATTATTCCTATGTTCTCAATGGGAAAAATTTCCCTATTGTGTCCAGTGGGAATCTCCTCAGGAATAACTTGTGCCCTATGTAACTCCTTGTGAAAAGGGAGTCTCCATCTTCTTTGTAGGCACCCTTTAACTTCTGGCACGTGGGGATCAGGTCTCCCTGAGCCTTCTTTTCCCCAGGCTGAACAGTCCCAGCCCTCTCACCCTTTCTTCACACGCTGTCCAGTCTTTGGATCATCTTTGTGGCCCTTCTCTTGGCCATCTCCAGCCCATCCACAGCTTTTCTGTACAGCAGGACCCAAACTGAACTCATATTCCAGGGGTGGCCTGACAAGTGCAGAGCAGAGTGGGACAGTGACATCTTTATCTCTGCTGTGATGTTCCCCAGCACCCTGTTGGCTATCCTTGCCCCAGGTTCCCACTGTTCACTCCTACGTAGCTTGTGTCCCTCAGGATTCCCAGGACCCTTTTCCAGAGCTGCCCCAGTCAGACAGATCCCAGCCTGGGCTGCACTTGGGATTGTTTTCCTAAGTGCAAGGCCTTACACTTATCCTTGTTAAACTCTGTCAGATTCTTGTCTGCCCACATGATCCTGTGAAAGGTGGAAGCCTCAAGGTCAATTTCTCCTCTACATGCAGACAGTCAGTAGGAGCTGGCCATGTCCCAAAGTCTACAGGGAGGGTGTCAGCCCTATACAGTGAGTCAGCAAGCCTGCATGGAGGCTGATTGCTGTTGCTGGCTATAGAAAGGGCATGAGATGACATCTCTTTTTGGCCTCAAAGGCAGTTTGTGTCCTGTACTGCACATGCATCTTACACAGACCTTAGGGCAAATCCCTTTTGGGCTCCTCAGGCTGTTGGGTCTCCAGTTATGGGCTCCTGCAGGATCAGGGCTTGCATGGACATTGGACATCCTCTGATGTTTCATTATGTCCCATTTTAGGTTCACCTTGTTTTAAGGATCTTTAAAAGAGGACACTATTTTTTAGCAAAATATTCCCTCTGATGCACCTCATTTTCCTACATGAAACAGATGCATTTTCCATTAAAAGACACTGTATTTTCACCATTAATTGCCAGTGGTTAAAGAGCTTTCAGTGTATTGGCGTCACTAGCTGCAAATATGTTATTCACCTTTAAACTGAAGCGTGGTCTCAATTTCCCCTTTGGATTCCAGAGAGGAACACAGTTTGAACTCCAGTGATACGCTCTTGGTGAACTCTCCTGACACAGCAGCTGATGGTTAAACAAACAGGGCTCCCCAGTGTGAACTTCGCAAAGGAAAATGTCCTTGTCCCACCACTGAATCAGCAGAGCTATCTAGCAGAAAACACCCCACATGCTCAGACCAGCCCAGAGCAAGATGCTGTCTTCTCACCATAGCCGTAGCAATATGATTGTTTGATACTCGGATGTGTCACTGGCCTAGAAATTTATTAGTTTGTAGTCAGTACAAAGAGTTTCTCATCAAAGAGAAAGATTCTGTCCAAGCACTGACCAAAATAATTTTACTGTTAGTTTGGAGAGTGCTCCTTTTCATAGAATCATAGAATAGTTTGGGTTGGAAATGACCTTAAGCTCATCCAGTTCCAGCCCCCTGACATGGGCAGGGACACCTCCCACTAAACCATGGCACCCAAGGTTCTGTCCAGCCTGGCCTTGAACACTGTCAGGGATGGAGCATTTACCAATTCTGTGGGCATCCTGTGCCAGGGCCTCAGCACCCTCACAGTAGAGAACTTTTTCCTTATATCCAACCTGTTTCAGTTTAAACTCATTCCCTCATGTCCTATCACTACAGTCCCTGATGAAGAGTCCCTCCCCAGCATCCCTATAGCCCCCTTCACACGCTGAAAGCTGCTCTGAGATCTCCACAAAGCTTCTCTTCTCCAGGCTGAACAGCCCCAACATTCTGAACCTGTTTTCATACAGGAGGTATGATCATCCCCTGATCATCCTTGTGGCCCTCAATCAAACCGTGTTTCTTTATGTCTTCACAGCTTAGGAGGGAGGTGCTGCTCAGTGTGACTAACACAAACAAATCTTCAGTGTGCTCAGATGTCACTGGGAGTCATGCAAAGTCTTGGTCAGCAGGTGCTTTTCAAATAAAACTTTGATTTCTTTAGTTTCATGAATGAATTGAATGGGCATCTTCAGTGAGAGTATGTGTGCCCCAACCCAGGTCACCCAACCTGGGCACTCGCAGGGGATGTTTGGACATGTGTCCCTTCTCCCAGTAAGCCCCAGTGTCCCACATTATAAACACTCCCTCTTTACTGTTTTCACTCAGAATAGGACATTTTCATCTAAATCCCACTTGGCATCTTGACGTTTGAGGTCACAAGATCAAAGGCTGAAGATTAACAGGGGTTAACTCCAGTTGTCTGAACACAGTTCAAGGCAAACATAGGACATGAAACTCCAGGTCGGCTGAGCCAAATCAGGTCTGCAATAGAAACAATGTCTTATTTGTTACCTACCTGATAAAGCTGGAGTTAGTAAGCATGATGTTGGGTGTGCCAGCTTCTCTAGGGCTAAAGTGGGAGCACCAAACCTTGAGAACAAGCCTGCTGCACTTAACTAAACTTGAACCTCTCACCTGTAAGGTAGAGGTGGTGCCAGTGAAGGGGGAAAAGGTGATTATTTCCAAGAGACAGGGAAAGAAAATGATGCATGGAGAGGAAGACTGAGATCATGCTTGCATCCCAGTTTAACAATGCCTGTTGGACTGGTAGAGCAGCTGGTGTTGCATGAAGCAGCATGACTGGACAAGATATGTTTTCACTGGAAATCTCAAGGGTAAACCTTGCTTACTCATTACTTCATTTCCTTCAATCAAAAACCTTGCTTGCCCAAGAACCGAGGCTGTGATGGCAGCGCTTTCTTATCATCCAGCTTTGTAAACCAGTCAGAACATTGGTACATCTCCATACCTGCATTTTGTTCCCCCTCTTACGGCTATTCAGGCCCTTCCATGACCTTTATTCTTCTATTATGTAAGTATTATGCAAGTATTTACTAACCCAAAGACAGCAGAATTTTATCTTGGCAAAGGGAGACGTAGCAGTGATTTTGCTTTCTGCCTTTATCAGCTGACTCCACTCTAGAAACTTCGCAGCCCGGGGTTAATCTTGCATCTCATGAACTTCATAATCTACAGGCAACAGGTCAGGAAAGTTCACAACTCTTTTTATCTGTGTGGGTAAATGCAAAGTTCACTACGAGACAAAGAAAAGAGCGCTCAAATAGTGCAGATGCAACAAAATAGACTCACTGGGGTCCTTTGGGGGTGTCTGGATGCATTGGAAAGGATAGACAGCATTTGCACACCAGCTTTTCTGCTTTTACTGACTGTCTGATGAGCCTGAAGGATTCATTGTCACAGGAATCACTCAAGAATAACTACTACATGGGGAAAGCTAGCTGGGTTCAAAGTAGGATTAGGTATTTCTAAGGGGAATGAGAAGTGACAGAACTAGAAGGATTTAATAGGGCACAAAGAGAGATCAGAGGGGTGCGGAAACTAAATGAAATGGTGAAAAGTTCACAAGCACCATAGATGCTGACATGCTTTGATCACCCATAGCTGCCTCTGTGCTGCAGGATCTGCCCTCAGGGTGGGCTGCTCTGGGATCACACCTTGGAGCAAAGCCCTGCACCTCCCCTGCTTTGCCTGAAGGCATCAGGGTTTAGGTGTTATCCAGGACACAGGACAAGGCAAAGCATTAAATCAGCTCTCTTATGGCAACTGCTTTGCTCATGTATGTGGGGCTAAGCTTTACCCTGGCACTGAGATGTTCAGAAAGGCCAAAAGAGCTTTTCCTTGAGGAAGAAGGATCTCCTCAAAGAGGAGGACCTTTGTCTCCAGGTATTGATTCAGTCAGATCTCCCACGGTCTTCAAGACTTGAAGCCCCCAACCTTCTCTTGGTACCCTGAAGACGTTCAAGACATACCCTTAACCTCAATAGTGGCATTTAAGAGGAAACCCCAGGGAGGATCTATGCTGTCTCCAGTGATCTTCAGGACTTCAACATGACACGTATCTTTAGGAGATGGGGTTGAATTCCCACTCCCAGCTTCTTGCCCAGGGGCATCTCATTTTCCACTGGGGCCTCCAGACATTTTCCATCCTATAAATAATAACACATCTTCATACTTGCAGATCCAATGCTGTTTAACTGGACTGAGTGATGTGTGTATTCCCACTACATGTGCAAGGATGTGTAATTACCCTTGAGTAATTTTTCCTGAAGGCATTTCAGGAAGTAAAACCATGGTCCCACCTCAAACTTCTCTCCTTTGGGCAAATTCCCACATATTTCAAAGAGAGGAGAGGAAGAAACTCAAGGAGAGACACTGTTATTTGTTTAATGAATCTGCAGAATTGCATTTCTTTCTGGGAATCTTATTAAAAGTCCCTTCCTCATGGAAATGTGGCTGGTGAAGTAGGTACTTTGTCAAGTCAAAAAGTAAAAGAGAGCAGATCGGAAGTCTAATCACATTGAAACCATATGTGCAGCATATGTCAGCAGTTACAGAGAGCTTTAGAAAAAACAACTACAAAACCTCAGCCTCTGACTTCAAAGGGGTTTTAAAAGGGCCAAAATTTTGATCACTGAATTTCGGCCCATTAGGGAAAAGTCTTGTGGATTTTAGGTCTTTTTTTCCCCCCTCTGTGTCTGTTATGAATAGTTTTGCTACAGAAAACTAAGCAGACATCCCTACCATACAAAAGAAATCCTATCAGCACTGCCTTCCTCCCTGGGACCCTGCAGGTCCCAGAACACATTGAGTCAATCTTTTCACAAGCCACAGCTCTGTTTTAAAGCCCAGTCCTGCCTTTGAGAAGTGCCTTTATTCAACAGTGGGGCTCTGTGTTTCCTGCCTCTCCGAGTTTCAATATGACATGTTCCTTGTTTGCTCTTGCAAGGGTGAATGGTCTGTCCAGTCGAGACTAAAACCTCATTGTGGATTGGAGGAGTTAACACAGGTGCTTTCCCTTTTCATCTACAGCACTTACAAGGTGTTCTCTCACGACACTTCTGTGTGTAGCTTGGTTGTAACATCCCCTTCACGACCTTGATCTTCTTTATTGATGTGGAGTATCTTTACTGCAGGAAGGCTTGAGTGCTGTGCACAAACTGAAGTTGTTGAGCTAGGTCTTGCACAAACACCCTTGAGCAAAATGCTTGGAGACCTAAAGGCAACCTGTAAAGCAAATGGGGGCAAACTCTCCTTAGCTCCTGGCTTAGCACATGCTGTATGTGTCTGCAGCAGCCTTTGGTGATATGTGTCAGGGTTAAGCTCTCCATGGAAGCCTTGCAGCACTAAAGCAGGCACAAGGCTCAAGCATGGGCAAATCTCAGCTTTCCCACCACCTACAAGCCTTCTCAGGGAGGAGACAAACCCCCTTCCCAACAGGGTTTGGGGATAGCACAGTCATGACAGACACTGGAATGTGCGATCAGGGAGGTGTTAAATCCCAGCAGGATGCAACTCATTGGGGAAACTGGTTCTACCGGGATGGTGCAATCAACTGAGCTCAAACACAACCCTTCTTCCTCCCACTCGCTCCCACCATGAGGCTCTGTGGGACAGTTGCAGATGTTTGTGAGCTGGAAAGTAGTAATTAGAAAACTCTTGGAAAGGAGATGGTGAAGGAATCAGTTCAGGGAAGGTGAGACAGATGCTTGGAGCCTGCAGGAAGCCGGCTTGTGGGTATGTGGACTCTGCATCATGGAGCTGTGGGGAAGGACACGCTTGTGAGGGCACACTGGAACAGGCAGGATGGACAGGGAACAGGAATGGGCCTCTAAGCCAGTCCCAAGTCCACTGAGGTGTTTGGCTGGCCCCGTATCCTGATGCTCCTGCTGCTCTGTTGAGTATCAGGCAGAGGCACAACTCAAGACAGGGTTCCTAAAGATGCCTGGTGCTGCCGACATCACGCTTTGAGAAGCAAAGTTCAAGGGCAGACTTGGGGAGCAACCTGAACATGTGGTTCCTGTGCAGACAGTGTACCTGTGGCCAAGGATTATGGAGGGGGCCAACTGAGAGGAAGCTTCCATTAGACATTGTGAATACAGACTGCATTTTATGCACACCCCCTTAGTGGCAGAAGGGTGCAGGGAAAGGTCAGATTCTTTCTCAGGGGACAGGGGCTGGGAGCAGAGCTCCTGCCCTTTCCATGTGGAAGCTCTCCAGCAAGCCCCATGCATCATCCCCTCCTCATCTGATGGCTGTCAAATATGGATTCATTCTGATGTCGCACATAACTTCCCCTAGAACACACCTTTTAAATCCCTATGCAGCACTCACCGTAGGAGAACCCCACCTGATGCTTGCTTCACATAACCCTCAGCTTTGCTGCTCTCTAGCACCAAGATCCAGGGTCATGATCTCTTACAGCCCAAATACAACTTAGTGATTTTGGATTTTCTCCGATGCTGTTTTCAAGGCCCATGGGAAAGCCTTCGAGCTGAGAATCCACATGGAAACTCCCCTGATTTCTATTGATTCTTTGAGGCAAGATACCCCACCAAAAGTGTAAATTCAAGCTGGTGGGAGACAAGAAGGGGACAAAGACCTCCCTTTTAGTTTGTATTATGATTTCTCACTACTGTTATGCTCTTAAGCTTGCTGTGTTCCAGCAGTGCCAATTCATCCAGTGAAATACATGACATTTCATTTAAAGATCCAGCTTCTCAGTCATCTGCAAATGTTTGCCTTCCACTTAGAGAATGAAGGAAATATCAACCACTGAAAGACATTTACCTTCTATTTAGAGAATAAAGGAGATATCAACCGTTGAAAGCCATTTACCTTCTATTTAGAGAATGAAGGAGATATCAACCATTGAAAGCCACTGGCAAAAGTTTAAAGGAGACATTCAGTGCTCAAAATCCAGGTGAAGTTTTAAAAAACTTTTCTTCTTTTTACATTTCTGGTGGTTTTTTTTAAGGGAAAGCTGCTATGTGGTAGCCTGACTCATGAGTTCAATGCACTTGGGAGCTGCACGCACTTCAGCTTTGGACTGAAGTCTGCAAGATTACAGAAAGAAGTTCAAACAAGTCCAAGGAAAATGAGTGAAGGATGCTGGTTGTGACTCATAGGAGCCTCATGAAGTAAAGTTGCATGCTCGACCCAGAGAAATAAGAGCAGATAACTCTATACAATCACTTCATGCATGGAACCGTAAGCGCAGAGAGAAGGGCTGTGCAGGTTTGCAGAGGTGGATGGAGCAAGGAAAGGGGAGATTAAATTTAGCTGGCTATTAGGAACAATTTCCTGAGAGTGAAGACAATTAGGCAGTGGAACTGTTTTGCCTAGTGAGGTAATTACTGCACAAACACTAGATGGACGCCAGCCAAGATGAGATAAGTATAGTGGAAAATGTAGTACAAGGTCTCCTCTGATGAGCCCTCAGGGGCTGGCTCCGCTGGCAGCACGCCCGGCCGAGCTGCTGGAGGAAACTTTCCCTGGAAATGGCTCGACACAACAAGGGCTTTGCTAGGGAAGGGAATGTAGGACCAACACTGGCTGCCTCAGCAGGGCAGAGACCAATGCATCAACACCCCCCTGCCATAAAAGCCTGCAAAGGAGCTGAGTCAGGAAATGAGAGTTGAAGAAAAAAACCTAAATAGTGCCTTTTGGGGGGCAGCAACTCTTAATAGAATCATAGAATCAATGATGTTGGAAAAGACCTTTAAAATCATCAGGTCCAACCCTTACCCCACCACTGCCAAGGCCACCACTGACCCATGGCACTGAGGCCTCGTCTCCACGCTGTGTGAACACTGCAGGGACGGTGGCTCCAGCCCTGCCCTGGGCAGTTCCAAT
>JANRGW010012483.1:0-22116 GCA_024733675.1 Psilopsiagon aymara | reverse complement strand
GATGGGTTTACCTCTGCGTTGCCAGTTGCTCTGCTTCCATTGCTGCAACCACCCCCACAGGGCATTTGCCACCATCCCTGAGTCAGTATAGAGATAAAGCACTGGCCACTTTTCTCGTTCATCAATGTCCAAGGCCAGCTGGATGGCTTTCACCTCGGCAAACTGACTTGATTCACCCCCTCCTTCAGCAGTTCCTGCAACTTGTTGTCGAGGACTCCATGCAGCTACCTTCCATCTCTAATGCTTTCCCACAATAAGGCAGTAAACAAGGCATACGCTTTTCACTTTCTGACAGTTTATTATATGGTGGGGCCTCTTCAGCACTCATCAACTCCTCCTCTGTTTTAGCTGCTGTGATTGTCACTGTAGTTGGAGTGGCTGCAGTATCTGTTGTCGGGTTTGGGTAGCTGCTGCACTTGTCACTGGGGTTGCTGTGCTTGGAGCTGCAGTAGCTGTGCTGTCTGTTGGTTTGCCATCAGATCCAGGGACATTTTTTTCCTTTTCAAGGTTCTTTTGAAGGAACAGAGCTTTGTAAGCATAGGCCAAGCCTCAGCACATTGCCATGAATTGTCCATCTCTGGTGTGACCAGAATGACAACACACTTCATTTAATTGTTTTACTAATTTTTCTGGATTTTGTACTTATTCAGTGGTGAAGTTACAAAGCACTGGAGGGGCCACCGGCCTAGATACTTGCCCATACTATCCCACACACGCTGTCATTCATGACTGTCCAGCCTCGGGGAAAATCTCTTGGTCCTCCTATATTGTCATCTAACCTCAGACAAGGCCCAAACCTGACTCTGCTTAACTCTTGAGATCAGATGAAACGTTTGTGGATAAAACACACTCTGTATGTGTGCCAACATGGTGAGCCCCACCACAACCAGCAAGCAGGTCTCAAGGGTACCTAAGGTCATTCAAAACCTTTAGAACTCTCAAATGATGCTGTAAATGGTCTGCTGGGGGGGCTGGGAATGTAAGCAAATGTCTCCTTCACTGGTTGACCACCCGAGGAGGGGAAAAAAGATGTGTAGTTGCTAAGCATTTCTATTATGTATCTCCCAAAGTACAGAGGTGCTGACCACACTGGGAATGCAAGCCAGATCAGCTTCATGCTCAATGATTCTATTGTATTACAAGTCATTACCATAAACCGTAATGAAACCAGAACCTTAGCCCAAGGCCCCCAGACAGCAAATACTGGCTGCAATAAGGTATGACATGCTGAAACTGTGAGATCAGGAGCAACAACTTTGAGAGCGAACAAATCAGCATTGTGACAAGTGAGTATGAATCCAAAACAATGAATACTATTCACAAATATGATTAGACACACTCTGGTCAGATCTATCATTATCTCAACCCTTCAGGCCCCACGGTGGGTGTCAAAAAGAACTGTTGTGATTTAAACCCAGCCTGTAATCATTCACACACATACTGTACTGAAGACCACCTTAGATACCTCTTAATCACAACTCTGTGCCATTTTTTTCTTCCTGATTAATAACATAGTGACTATTTCAGCCTTCTATATTAAGGACAAAAATAAATTTGCCATGTAGGAAACACTGAGGAAGGCAAAGGAACCTGAACAATTTAAAGATGGCTACTTAAGCTTTTGGGGAATGTTATCTCCACATGAGGTGAACTGTCATAGAATCATAGAATAGTTAGGGTTGGAAAGGACCTTAAGATCCAACCCCCCCTATCATGGGCAGGGACTCCTCCCACTAAACCATGCCACCCAAGGCTATATCCAACCTGACTTTCCCTTTACCGTGTCTATGCATGATATACATTCACCAACTGTAACTGCTTGTGGATTGGGTCTATCAATAGTCACTGTATAACAAGGCACAGAAAAAAATCTCTTAAAAACTAAATAGAGTGTTGTGATTTCCAGTAATGTTCATAAGATCTTGTTCTTCAAAACACTTGCCATTGTCCATTAAAAAAATCTAAGCTTAGTTCTAGTTTTTCTTACTAGTAAATATCTTAAGGCTTTACTGCCTGGAGAGAGCATTTTAGTTTTAATATCACATTTCAACAAGAGTGATAAGTAAATTTTTTAAAGCAAGCTAAGCTACAAAACCCAGGACCTCTGCAGCATTCATTACCTCCTTGTTCCCTCTTTGGTGTACCTGAGGTTCTACATACTGACAAGTTCAGTGACTACTATTTTATTATTTCAGATGAAACTGATTTTCTGTTGAGCCTTTCTAGCTCCAGCCTCATTCCAGTGCTACAAACCTAAAGAAAATGTAACAAAACCAGGATCAGGAAAAATATAAGACAAGGAGCCTGACACTGAGCAAAATATATCAGATTACTCTTACTGCAATTTTCTTTGCAAGTGCCATTACACTGGAGTTCACTTTTATGTGTCAGAGACAGTGATTAAGTTTTGTAGACTTCAGTTCACCAACCAGACTGAATTTACTGTTCTCATTCCTAGACATGGCTTCAGACTTCAAATCATGCATGTAGCTCTTGCTTTCCAGGTCAAAATTCCATTTTCCAAAGTATTAAAACAGGTCTGGCAACAGAATCCTCCAAAGTAATATAGTCTTCCTCATTATGGCTTTTTTTCTCACAGTTGTAGTACCTCGCTACTTAGTGTTCATTGTTAATACACTGGCTGTACTGATATTGAGGAGGACCTATATGCCAATGAAAATTCATTTAAAACCAAGCTTCTTAATACTGTCAAATACAAAAATCAAACATATTTTTCGCTTAATAATGTATTTAGATTTTTTTTCCACTTTTCTTGCTTTTATCATAAAATGCCTTGTGTTTATGACCAGCATAACAAGAACTAAGACAAAACAAATTGATATCCTAGATACAGAGACTTTAACACTTTATTAATTGTCCTTTGATGTTCTTGGGTTAAGGAAAAGTAGGTAAGATTAGCACCACCTAATTGTCACATGACATACCACCATTGTGACTCAGTTATGTTTTGGACTGTATGAGAGTAGTAAAACTTACTACACACTGTAGATAGCTTTGTGCTGTGTTAGATCATAAGTTTTGTTATATATATTTGCAAGTACACCTCTTACTGATGTAATTTTTCTTTGTAAACCTCATTTTGACGGTGAAAGCATTGATCCTGCACTATTCCTAAGTACTTAAATGCTTACTTTTCCTTGTTAGCCATCCAGCCAGGCAGGAATCAGTCTGTGCCCTTGTACCAGAGCTTCCTGCTCAGGAGCAGGAATTGGTGTTTGTCCTGGATAAATTTCAGCTGGTTTTTGCTGGCCCATTCCTCCAACCTGCCTAGGTCCAGATGAATGCCATCTCTGACCATGAGGGTATCAACAATTTTATCCCTATTTGGTGTCGTTTACAAACTGGATGAAAGTATAGTTAGGCCACTGATAAAGATGTTCAGCAGGACAGGCTGCAGGAAAAGCCCCATAGTGCTCCAATTCTTGCTGCCTTATGAAGTATGACCCATTAACTCCTACCCTTGTAAGCCTAATAAATGAGTTTTTAGCTGGATTATTATCAATCCATCCATCCATCCAAACTGTAACATCCTAACTTGGATAGTTTGGGTGCATACAAGAATATTGTTGTAAAACTGTTGAATACCTTGCTGAAGTCAAGATAAATGACAGGCAGTGCTCTGCCTTTGTCCAGAAACTGAGGTCCTGGTTACAGGAAGCTATCAGGTGGGTCAGGCATAATTTACCTAGGCAAATCCATGCTTAATCACCATCCCAGGGACCATCAAAGTGAGACCAATTTGCCTGCAGATCTTTAGGATGACTTTTTGGCCTTTTTTCTGAAGGTGCATGTGCCTTTCTTTAGTCATCAAGCACCTCCTCTGGATCTCCAGGGGTACAGCTCTAGATAGGCTTTGAAAGGGAGGCTTTGCCAGGTACTGTCCTTGCTCTGTCTTCCCTTCAGACACTTTGTTTGGATGAGCAAAGTTCACTTGGAGCAGAAAACAGCACACTGCTATGGGTTTCTTTTTTTAACGCAGTGGTAAACTTCCATCAAGCAGAGAGGAAACCGAAATTCTACTGCTGTCAGCACAGGCAGCACACGTTGAGTGATGGCCTTTATGTGTGTGCCCACAGGCACTTATGGGTACAATTTTGGAGCCCTGCTGTAGAACCAGGGAAAAGTGACGGATATGAGTCTGGATTAGAGAGCCGCTACTTTAAAGTGGGTGCCAAAATTTCCCATTCTAACCTTATAAAGCTGAAAAAACTTGAGAAACTTTCTTCAGTGACCTCTACAGAGAAAAAATATGAAAAAGGTCTAATTTTTCCCTCTGTTTATTTATATTTTTTCAGAGCATATGGCAGTGTTTTTTCACACTTGAATTGATTATTCAAAAATGGCTCGACAGATTTTACTCAGATGTCCAACATCATCACCTTTTGGCTGAGGTCAACTGTGGAAAATTGAAGCCAAAGGAATTAGAATTATGAGCAGTAGGAAAAGGGATAGGGAGGTAGGACAGCAGCTGGATTTCAAACTGCAATTCTAACTATATCACAAAAAGCCTCACAGCTTCAACTGTTTTTCTGTTCTAATTCCAGATGACTGGACAGCAGGTATTTCTATAGGTAATTTGGGCAGTATTTTTCAAAGTTGCAAGGGGAAGCAACTTGCAAACATCAAAACATCAAACTGTTTTGCTTGTGCGTAACTAATCACTTAGGGGAAAGGAAGGGGAAAATTAAATCTTTTGAGGCGGTTGACTTAATACGCAGATGCAGAAAGTTTTTATGACTCATGAGTTGGAGCAAATGGCATCTTCTAGCTAACTATATTTACAAAGGTCTGCTGAGAAAGGAAGACTGAGGATGCTGCATGGTATGGGTTAGCTCATTGACAATCCATAGAGTGATGACAGGGCTGATGCCATACTGAAGTGAAAATTTACCCTACAGAATACCAGATTGACTTTTGAGAATGAATGACTAAAGGGGAGAGAAAACTGCCTTGTCTCTGAGTGTTCCAGCGTGGGCTGAAGTGTGCCGCTTCACAAATGTTCTGGATTCTAGTGTGAAGAAAGAAGACAGCATGAACACAGGTAAATATGCATAGGGACAGCAAAGCAAGCACTGATGTCTCTCCATAAAAGCTGCAGCACACTGTTTCTCTGGTGGTGTCTCCACACCTAGCAGGGAATACCTGGTGTTATGTAAATTACCTCTGATAACTAAAACCAGCTACCCTCCCCTTCTGTCTCAGTAAATCTCAGACTTGCTGTTGCTTAAAAAAGCTTCTTAGCAGCTGTCTGTATGAATTTGAAGGACAGCTTGGAAAGGTTAACGAGCATTTTCTGAAACAGTACTGGCAGGCAGCCTGCAACAATAGCTCAGCTAAGTGTGATATGCTCAGTTGTGTGTTTGAGTTCCAGAGACAGGCCAGGGTGGATTTTCTCACTGAACAGAACATGAGCCTCATCATTTCTGTAGGACTCTTGGTGAAGTTCACCCTTTCTGCTTATGGGACAGAAAACATCAGCACTTTTTGCGTGTAGACAAAAATGAAAAAGGTGTTATAAATTAAAGTATAAGACCCTAATGACTTAATCCAGTGAGGCTGCTGTAAAACTGTACCAGGAGTGCTAGCATTCAGCTAAATCCAGAGAGCTGCTTTTTAGCAACGGGGAGGCAGGAACTTCAGTTTACCAAAGTAGTGCCCCCAAGGAAACTTGTGAAAGCAGGGAAAAAGACCAGGTCAGGAAAAACGGAATGAAAAAAAGATGTAATTTCTGTCCAAGCTCAGTGAGTTATGACCTAATGCAGCAGTTCAGTCTTGAAGGGTGCTCATTCAAAACCATAGGTGGTTAATTTGGAATGTGATCCAGAGGAAATTCAAGTTTCCTGTAGACTAGACATTTAAATATATTTCTGAAACATTGCAGTGACTTTTAACTAGTGAAATTTTATGTAAGCTTTTCTATACAAATACACATGAATGAAATGCACATGCACATAAACATAACAAAATTCAAAGAATATCTTCCCTTGCAACAAAATACAGTTTTCAAGCGAAACTGAAATTGAAACATCTATTTCCATTTCGAAAAGAGCATTTTATAAAAAACCAAACCAAACCTGAAACTAAAACAGCAGCAGAAGAAAATAAAACTATTCAACTTTTTCCAGATAAAACATTTCCAAATGTGAGGACAGGAATCAGTGTACATAAATGTCACAACTTGTTTCTACTCCTGTGCACGTCAGGCATTACTAAGAAAACAACATGAGAGATACACTGGGAAAAAAGTATAATTTGTCGTGTTGAGACCAGGATGTTCCTGAAAAAAAAAAATTGTTCATTCCCATTTCATAGTGTCATTTCCAACATCAGTTACATCTGCACCTCCTGGGGATACACAGTGGGAGAAAGCAGAGGAAAAGGCTGGACCTACTTGATCTGTTCTGGTCCAAGACAGCTGAATACTCAAGTGCCTGTCAGTTTGGAATTGCCATGGCCCAGAACAAGCTCAATGCAGAAAAATTCCAGGTCCATATATGCAACATAGAGCAGCTGTGTGGTCGTCTGCTCTGTTGTTCAATAACTCTTGGGGACATTTTCAGCTTATGAATCACAGTGTTTGTGTAAGCACTTAGTGTTGTATTTTGTACATATTCTACCTTGTTTAGGCTGTTCCCTACTATACTTCATCACTCAAACTCAATAATCTACTACTTATATATAATTGCAGTTAAGGCCATTGTATTTGCTTGAGTAAACATATCCACCCTATGCTTGCTGAGAACTTGTAGAGTTTTCATGACAGCTCAGTTGCATATTTTTTTTGTCATAGAGGCATCTAAATATACATTTCTTGTACACCACAAATAAAACTTATTCTACCCTAGAGTGGGGAGCGAAAACACAGAAAAGGAACAGGCTGCATTGCTGTACTACCAAAGTTTAGCAGAACATAAACATTATAATTTATCTCTTATATGTTGAAGACAACTAAAAAGCAGCTTGATTGAAGGACTTCCACGTTTTCTGTCACTGGACTTGTGAAAGGTTTGAAGTCATTATGTCAATATCCCTATAAAGATCATGGCTTACTACTTCTCTGGCCCTTTTGGATTAAGATTTCATGAATGCCAAGCTCTTTAGAGCTTGTTTTTTCTACTGGAAGGAATTCAGAGCTCTAAATTTTCACCACCCTTCTACAAATAGACCTTATAGAACATGCAGTAACTTGTTCAATTTTCCTTTTTATTTTAATGTTTTCATATGAAATAGCAATGTCTAAAGTAAAATTCACCACTTGCTTGCTATGAAGGACAGTTGTTGAACATGCTTTAAATCAAAATATCCAGCACCACTTTTCCAAGAAAAAGCATTTCCAAAGAAGCATGGAATTTTCCCAGAATTAGCAGTAATAAATAAGGTTGTGACATCTTCATCAGCTGAAGATATATCTCACTGCACAGCACTGGGAAATTTGATGAGGACATATGCATTTTATGTTCTTTGATCTTCCTAAAGGATCACATGGTCTACTACTGATGCTCTTTTGCTACTCTTTCCTTTGTGATTTTACTTGAAATCTATAGCATCTGTGGGCCACAACAGAAGACCAAAGACTGAAGAGTTCTCTGTTAGCTGCTTTGTAACTGACTATAAATCAGACCAGAACACTTCTCAAGAAATGTGCATTGAAATAATGAGGGTTTCCAATTTGAAAACAATGACATGCTCCGGACCAAGCCTCTTTCCAGAAGTTAAACAGTAAGTTACAAAATAGGCAAGTTCTGAAGCATTTTGGAATGACAACAGTTCAAGATTTTTGTGGTGAAACATAACCTTTGAAACTGTTATTCCACAGACAAATAGCAAGCTCTGTCCTTCTTCACACAAACACAAGATTTGATTGCATCTGTAAAAACTGCCCCCAAAGCATTTCCTTTGGCTGATGTGGAATGCTGACTATTCATTATGTGAGACACAGAAAGACTTTTTTTTTGGCCCCTATGAACTTCTGAAGCTTTAGGGGCCAACAGCTGCTTATCTTGCGAACAGAATTTCCTGTTAGCATCCTTCCAGCCTATTTGTTCACTAGAAGCACAACAAATGTCAACAAAAATAACATACTATGTTCCAATTTTTTAAAGACAATTGAGAAATTTCAGAGATGTTTTACACTTCCCAAATAGACTTCTGTTCTATTAATGAATGTACTATCATGGTCTTGCTCAGAATTCATTTCATTCTGATGACTGTTAGTTGGAGTAAAATTATAAAGCTGTTGAGGGACTGACTATAAACACCATGTTCTTGTAATGTACAATACATCTCCAATAGCAGGGCTAACAACTGTTGTAGGAAAGACTGAATATTTTTAATTGTAAAAATAATTTTGTCTCTCATCTTGCTATGACAGTCAGATTCTGAGTAAATCTGTTCTCCTAACTTCCCTCAGGTTAGCTATAAAACAGTGATTTTGGCTGGCAAAAAGAGATGTCTCCCAGTCTCTCTACCCTATGGAAAGCTGCACTTCCTCCAGAACTTTCTCTCTCAGCTAATTCCAGTTATAGTTTTGAGGAAGGATCTGTGGAGCAGCTGAGGTTGCTTGGCTTGTTCAGCCTGGAGAAAAGAAGGTGGAGGAGGACCTCGTGGCAATCTACAGCTTCCTCAAGGGCAGCAGGGGAAGGGGAAGGTGCTGATCTCCTCCCTCTGGTGACCAGTGATAGAACACAAAGAAAAGGTGTGAAGCTGCATCAAGGGAAGTTCAAATTGGTCATTAGGAAGAGGTTCCTCATTGAGAGGGCAGGCAGTAACTGGAACAGGCTCCCCAAGGAAGTGGTCACAGCACAAAGTCTGTCAGAGTTCAAGGAGTGTTTGGACGATTTTGTTATTCATATGGTTTAGTGTTAGGTAGACCTGGGAGGAGCAGGGATTTGCACTCCATGATCCTTCTGGGTCACTTCCAACTGGAGATATTCTATGATTCTGGGATTTTTGGGAGGAAAGGCAGCAAATGTTCTGTGGCCAATGCTCCTGATTTTACAAACTATGCACTACAGCTTTCATTTGGCCAAGAAATAAAAGATGGGAGCTGTTGTTTACTTCCTAAGTGTGAAAGATTTAGTGGACAGAACAGACATTTTCCAGGAGTCCCACTCCAAGACAGCAGGGTAAGACTAGGCATAGCAAGTGCCCAAGACTGGGCACCTTCTGTAGTACTCCCAAAACTGAGTTATAATTAGCTATCAGATCCTGTTAGGACCACAGGACCACTGCTCATCCCAGCAGGAAACCCAGGATGTTTGAATTACTTGAGAGCTGGTTTTGTCCCCACTTGCAAGAGCTTAAAATAGAAAACAAAAGGTATCAGATTCAAGCAGGGAAATTTGGAATCAGTGATTAGTATTTTTGTGGGACGTGAGGATAAACATGCTACTCCTTCAAAAGATCGCTCAGATTGCAAATAGTTGAGATGAGTCATTCTCCTCTGGTCCTGATGTCTTTCTTTCTATTTGGTTTTTGGTTTGGTAAATGAGCAGAAGCATAAAGCTTTCTGATAATGCCATTTCTAGCAATGCCTGCTGATAGAATGGTGCTGATCTGCACTTTTCCAGGATACTTGTCACCAGGGTTAAATCGTCTAGATGGCTCCCTGGTTTCCATCAAAGCAGGACACACCACTGCTGCAAACAGTGATACTCTGTTTATCCCCAGGAAGGTAACTTGCAAGTTATGTCTGCTTTCTCAAAGAGGGGACCAAACACATTTTGCTTAAGACCCTACTGGGGGGTGTTCACATGCTGCAGAAAGCCAAAAGTTTAAGCAGAGCTACACTGCCTTGAACTCCTTCAATGACATTGGGTGATATTTGTAGCATAGAAGTTTGTAGCACTTTGTGATCTCACCCAAAATGCAGAAGCCAATTGGAAAGTTCTGAGAATTATGCACTACAGAGCTTCACAGTGTTTGAAGGAGGTGATCCTCCTGCCGGCCTTGCTGGATTAACAGTATCAAGAGAAATTGCTTTGCAAGAAAACAAGAACTCTGTGAGCAATCGAAGTTACTGTAACAAGTGTAAGTTTGTTTTCCAGATCCCTGTAGCTGATGTTCAGTGTCTACCACACACGTTATGCTGCATGCGCAGACAGCAACTGCAAAGCCTGTGTGCAGTAAAATCAGGCCTTTGCGCAACACATCAGATCTCGTTTCTGTGAGACGTTGACTTGCTATGTGTATGTGCCACAAGAGAGAAGTTCTTAACATGCACTTAATAACTTTTGGCCTCCTGATTTCACTCTCTACCTAAAGATGTGTCCAAAGCTTTCCTAAACCCAAGGCATTCAGGATGCTTATGTGAGCACTTTCTGATGTCCCCGAGGTAAACTTTGCATTTCTGCTTGCAAATACTGTATTTTTTGTATAAACCCTGATGCATATGGAGAGCCAAGACTGGCACTGTCAACATTGTCCTGTATCCTGGAGTACAGAAAGCTCTTTTTCTTGTCACAGTATGAATTCTTGGGCATGTCAACAAATTTCAAATGCAGAAAACATGCATTCTCTGCAGCTATCATTCACTCTAAGACTAAGACAATAAATCCAAAGTAATGTAAAATTTATTTTCATTAGTGATTCTTCACTTTTCAGGGAATATCTGCTTACTCACACACATATATATAATACCTTTTCCATAAGGGTGCTGCATTCCTATTTGTGGTGGTCAGGAAACAGGGCACTGTTCAAGATTACGGCATCACAAATTAAAGAGTGATCTGCAAGCCACATACAGTCTCACAGTTTATTGCATAGTCAAAACATGCAATTTTCCTTGCTTGTAGCTGAAAAACACTTTAAATTAGCTGCTTTATAGATAATCAAGCATGGAACAAAATACACATGAGTACTAACCTGAAGGTGGCTCTGGATTTGCACTCACAACTTCTATAGCCCAAATCTAACGTATTTCCAATGTAAAGGAGGATAAAAAGCCTTTCCTAAAGATGCTTTCCCTTGTTGAGTTCATAACAGTGGCCTGGGTTATGAAGAACTGATTCATTGTGTTCATTAGCATTTCAAAAGCATTTAGCTTGGCTGGAGCTCTATAAAAGATTGCAGTGAACTATGTTGCTGTATATATACAGGCACTACTGAATATACTGGGAAATATTATATACTTCCACTTTTATGAGAGTTTCCTAAGTTAAAGGAATGCGCTTACTACTTTGAAGTTGAGAGCAAGTTTCTTGTGCTCTTCCTCAGCCTAAACAGTCATATACACAGCAAACTGTGGTATTGCAGTGCAGGTGAAGTCATTGCTTTTGTAATCATTCCTGTATTTTTCAATGCAGATGTGGGTAGAAAACCGGATCTGAATGCTGGTGCTTTTCTGGTGGCTTATTTCACACATTGTCTGTTCTTGTGAGCCACGTCATGGAAAAGAGCTGAGTTGTCTCCTTTCAAATCACAACTTCATCCAGCCCTGTTTGCAGAAGGATAAGAAGGATGGGTACTAGATTTCTTTTTCCTCCAAAATGTGAAACAACATATAATACAGAATGTTTTGCATAACTTGTGTAAGTGAACAGTAACCTAGATGTAAACAAACATCAACACTGGACAACTTGTTTGCAGATCCTGTTTTCTCCTCGTGTTTAACATAGATCCCTTGTGAACAAAGACTGAAGAGCATGTTCAGGCATGTTCAAGAACAGAAAAATGAGTCTGTAAGAGCTACCTGACCAAGAAGACATAGCAGATGAGGCTAAAATGACTGGTAAAGTTTTCCTGGTTTTAGGCTTTCACCCTCTTATGTTTTCAGCCCTCTAGACACTGATAACATTGCATTATGTAAGCATTCCAGGAAAACCATAGATTATGGTGGTGATAATTTCATAACAGAAATGTTGGAGGTTCAACCATAGGTAATGTTCTACCGGACCTACTGCTCACAAACTGTGAAAAGCAAGTGGAAAATGCAGTCATGGTTGGCAGCTTTGGTTGCAGTAACCACAGGATGATTGAGCTAGGGACCCAAAGGAAGGCTGGGGAGGAAAGCAGCAGGGTTTGGACTCTGGATGTCAGGACAGCAGACTTTGGTTTATTTTTAGGGAATTACTAGGCAGAGTGCCCTGGGAAACAGCCATGAAGGGGAAAAGTGCCCAGGAAAGCTGGCTAATTTTTAAAGGAAACTTTTTGAGAGGTCAGGAATGAACCACCCTGTTGTACAGGAAGACAGGAATTCTGGCAGGGACCTTGCTTGGCTAATACAGGAGCTTCTCAATGAACTTAAGAACATAAAAAAGGGATGTACAAGAAGCGGAAACAAAGAGAAGCTGCCTTTCCTGATTGTCCTTATTTTCCCTGGTCAGAAGCATAACAATCACACCAGCCATCTCTCTCAGCATGTACCTGCTCCCATGGCCTGAACTGTAGGTAGCCTAGTATGAATATGAGCTTCTCTACTGAATAAAATATGAACTTCTGTAGGTAAACAAAACTGTTGTGTCCCTACCCACAACCTCCTTCCAAGTGTTGTGCTGGTTCACACATTGCTCTGGGAGCAGATTTTGTCTTTGAAGACAGGAACAAAATAGGACCTTAGGACTTTAGTCATTTCCATGTTTGTTACTAGGTTGTCTCCTGACTCATCCACCTGCTCTCTTTCTGACATTTTACGATGAGGAAAAATTGAGGAAGCTGGGCTTGTTCAGACCAGTGAAGAAGAGATGAAGGGGAGATTGTACAACCTATTGACTACTTCAAGTAATGTTATGAAGATGACAAAGCCAGTTTTCTCTTCACAATAGCATGCACAAAGCAGACAAGGGTAAGGGACATATTTGTGATTTGGGAGGTTCAAATAATACATTAGGAAAATATTCTTCACCAAGATTGTAGTGCAGCACTAGAAGAAGTTATCAGAGATACTGCAGAGTCTCCACCCTTAGAAGTTTTCAAGACTCAGACAGATGAAACCATGATGGGTCTAATTTAGTGTTAATGATTGTCCTACTTTAAGCAGAAGACAGAACTAGAAATCTCCCAAGGCTCCATCAAAACAGCTTTTGTAATATGCTATGATGTGTCTCTAGTCCAAGCTGAAATCTTGCATTTCAAGGAATTTATTTTGCTCCTCTTGCTCCTTTTTTGATGAAGGCTGTGCAATTCAGATTGTCAGGGAAGACTGGCTAACGCACTTATTTCAGTTTATGGTCTGTTTTCCCCTCTATTTCAAAACAGATAGTTTTTGGAATTTTTTGTTTGGAGGAAGAAGATAAATATTCAGGCACTTTATTTTGAAAGGTCTCAGTAACCAATAAACCCAGATTGGACATAAATCCTGAAACTGATAATTAAGCAACCAAATAGAAAGCAACCTGAAGTCAAACTGATGATATTTTTTTTTGTTTGTTTGTTCTTGGGTTTTGGGGTTTTTTTGGGTTTTTTTGTTGTTTGGTTGGGTTTTTTTGTTTGTTTTTTTGTTTGTTTACAATATTAACTCTATAATACCCTGATAAAAACACTTATTCAGCCTCTCTGTCATAATGGTGCAGGAATATGCAGTATATTCTTCCCATGGTTCCTCAGAGCAGAACTGCAGGATACCGGTTGTTTTCTGAGTGTCATAGGCAAAACTTTTGGTGTAAGAAGACTGAAAAGAGTAGAGGCAAATCTCTAATATCTTTCATTCATTGCATGATAATAGGAATGAGCCTATCAGCTCAAAGTGACTTGCAGTTTGTGCTGAAAGCAGCTTTACAAAAAACAGAAGACAGCCTTCCTTCAGGCTTCCTGTTCCTTTATCTGGTTGGGGCATCTCGTAGCACTTGTAACTAAATTGCTTTGTGGCTGTAAAAGAAATTGCTTGCTGCAGGTTAGTTTGTCTGTAAGAAAGGCAAAGATTTTCAAAATTGTGTTATAGAAAAGGCTAGCAAGTGCTTGCTTCTATAGATAGAAGAAAGCGTTTGAGAAAGCAACAGGAGAAAGTTTATGCTTTTGTCCTCTAATATAGCATTTCATCTGTGCTTAGAGGCTTAATTGTTCAGGCCAGAATATGCAGTAAATTCTGCTTAAAAACAGGCTTTAAAAAAAATAGCATGTAGAAAAAAAGAAAAGGAGGCAACAGGACTTTTTTTTTAAGTTATGTTGCTAACTTCTACAAACAGAAGGTGCAGGAATCAAGCAGATGTGGCAGAACAAGAAAACCGATTGTAGACTGTACACTGAACAAGAGTGGAGCTTCAGATCATGCACATGGCTATGCACTGTGTTCATTATATATCACTGCAAATTCACCATGAAGTTCTCAAAATTGAGTCTATTGCATCTTCGTGGAAAACCAATATTTACCCATAATATGACTGCCCCAATATGCTCTGGTCAGCTTTTCTTTCTAAATGCAACAGAAAGGACTTTTATTCTTAGTACTGATGGCTTCTTTGACAAAAATTTGGTGTAGGTAAGCTTCTTAATGAACTGATCTGATAGCCCCTCCAACATCTTCCGCTTTCTACAAGGAGGAAATCATCTGCTCTGGGTGCAGTTCAGGCACCAGTATATCCTCCCTGATGCATAATTCTGGTTGTGCTGGCTATGGTGGGACAAAGCAGAAGGTGACTGAGCCAACTTTCCTGCAGTTAGATACCAATACAATAGGGGAGAACAGCTCCCACAAAACCTAGACTTGTTGCCTCTTAGGGTCTTTTATTCCCACCACAGGGACATCACACATGCTTATGCTTTTCGTGATCCTTGCACTGCACGGGAGCCTAGACAGCTTTACGATCTTACTAATCTATTTGACTTGACTAGAACCTACAATACACGGGTGTGCATGAGCAGGAAAGTTTTCCGCCTTGTCACAGAGACCTAACGCTGTGCAGGTGAAACAGTCACATGAAAGACTGAAAAGCAAGGTGACTGTGGTGATTTTGGGTTTTGATTATGACTTGATTTTACTTACATCGTGAATTCCTGCAGATCTTAAACATTCCCTTTGCACTGGTGAAAGATGGCATAAACTCCTGCTCTAGCCATGCTGAGTACTCTCTGCTGAGCCTCTCTTGAGAAGTCAAAGTGCTGGTTTGTAAGGGTAGGAAGGGGAGAGTAAACAGGGACAGTATAAAGAAGAGCTAAGACATCTCTTAAACATTTCATCATTCTGTGATCTGGGAACTGTATTTTACTATGCCATTGACCAATTTACTTTCTCAGATAAAAGAAAAACCTGCTTGAAAGCCATTCTACTACTGCAGTGGCTACCATGTTTAAAACAAAACCTCTGTAATGACTTGGCTTTCAGCCTTTGCTTATTTAACAGCTCTGCCTCAGGCTTATGGAGCTCATGGAATTCAGGATACATTTACCAAACTGTGACTTACTTCCAGCTGCGGTATTGGCCTTGTTTTCCTGACTGATAAAATACACAAGTTTGCTTGAGACTACAGAGCAGATGGGGTCAATACAAGATGGCATCTATGAATTTCATTTATCAGAAGTAAAATTCTATGCCTCTTCACTGAAGTCCTATCAGGTAATACACTGAGGAAAGTACTCCTTATATAGAAAGTTACAACCTTCCTGTCAAACAGGCTGCTTGTCCTGTGAGCTTTGTGACAGACCTAGCAGCACTGGGGCCTCTTTCAGTGATTTTAATGAGAAAAGATGCCCTCCTTGTCCAACTGCAAATTTCTTTCTCAGCTTTTTAACTCACTAGATTTACACCGTGCTGTATGCATGGTCAGATGTTGCTGCAATTAACTCATCTTCTCTGAAGGACAGACTAGTGGTGTGGTGACAATAGCAGCCTGTGCCCGTCACCAGGCTGTTACCTGTCTCTAAACAAATATTAGCTGCTGAGCAAGCAAAAGTGGCATCTGCCTCCATTACCGGAATCCATTTGGTTACACTCATAGTTGATCTGCAGCTGATAAAGCAGGGAATATCTGATACATCTGTGCTGGAGCACAATCAGTTATTGGCTTCTCAATCTCCACAGGTGCCACTGGCCTTTATCTTTCTTTCTGAAGCTTTTTTTTTCTAAAAGCTTGAACAATTTTGTGTATGCAAGTGTTTGATTTATGTACTGCAACAACCTTGATCCTGCCATATGTCAGGACTCTCTGTATGTTCTTTCTTTTGTAGTATCCACAGAATTCACCCCATAAAGGCAAAAGGTACAGCCTGGCTACAGATCTTCTGTCATTCAGCTGCGAACAGCTGGTAGTGTA
The DNA here is from genome assembly GCA_024733675.1 of Psilopsiagon aymara. Classification (NCBI taxonomy): domain Eukaryota; kingdom Metazoa; phylum Chordata; class Aves; order Psittaciformes; family Psittacidae; genus Psilopsiagon; species Psilopsiagon aymara. The sequence goes on along the minus strand of JANRGW010012483.1, from coordinate 5,911 downwards.
CATTACAGGGCTTATTTAAAGCTCAAGTACTTTCACTTAGCGTCTCTGATAACTAAATTTGGCATGTAAAAACATGAAAATAAAAATATCAAAGTAGTGTAGCATTTCAAAGAAGCATTCAGGAAGCAGACAGTATGTCTTGCTCCAACACGGAGAATCCTGTGGCTGAATGCATGGTGCATGCTCTCAGAATGTACCCGTCTCTGGTATGGAAAGGACGGGTCATCTAGGTGTGGTCACATAGCTCACCATGTAGCTACTCACACTTGCATTCACTAGTCTGAAGTACCAGGTCCTTTCTGTGATGATCTATCTACTGCTAACGTTTCAATTTCAGAGAAATCTCCACAACTGACTCTTGATTGGAAGCAGAGGAGTGGTTCTGTACATGGGAGTGGTCTCAACCACTCATATTATTGACATGTCTGGTGGTTAGTTGAGGAATAATGGCTTTGAGGCAAGAGTATTATCTGGCTCTTATGTTCTGGGAGAGCCACTTCCATCCCCAAGCTTAAAAATATTTTCATCTTTATCTGCCTCAAACATAGTTATTTAATTTGTCTCTCCACAAGTCATTTGCAGCTTGTGCTTGGCACAAATAGCACACTAAAGTAGGAGAGGCAGGCAGTTTTAAATCTAGTGCCTCCAAGTTGAAGCAATAAAGAGCACTAAGAAATGTGGCTGTATAGGACAAGAGCTGTTGTAATTTTTTAAACTCTTTTCTGACCATGTCAATCACCAGAGATCCTCAGAACACCTCATTTCAGACAGTTCCTGACCTAGAAATGCCCTTCACTGGGAGAAGGTGCAAAAAGGTCAGGCAAGGTATATAAATGAATGCTGCAATCTAGAGAAGTAGGAAGACAACCACATGATCCCATAAATTTCTTCCCTGCAATGAACACCCAGGCTTTCCCTCTGTCAGTTTCCAGGACAGGAGTGGCAGCAGCAACAGATAGGTGTTGTGAACAATTGCTCCTGTTAGAGAGATTTGTGGTGGGTGTCTATGCTGTCCTTTCTCTGCTTTGACTGTGTGGTGACACAGTTAGGAGAGTTATTATTGTAAGGCTAAGTCTGCTTAAGTACAGATGCAGGTGCTCCTGCAAGTGGCCTCATGTGACCCAGTTTGAATCGGAAAGCAGAGCAGCGATATCGATGTCATGAGTGCCCGGACCAGAGAGGAATGTGTCAGGTAAACCTGACGGCTTAAGTTAGAGTTTCTTCAAGGAAATGAGGTTTGTGCAGTCTTTACACAACTAACTGGGGTGCCAGGAGGCACCTGTGACAAACGGGATGTTGGGAAGCAGCCAGCACAGGGCTGCTCCACAAGGAACAGCTGGGAGCTGAGGCAGACAATATGAGGAGATAAACCAGATGCAGGGCCTATCCAGGAGGCTCAGACAGAAGCAGCAAAACATGGGGTCAGAGACAGAAATAGGATCAGGCATAACTGTGGTGTCACTGGGGCAGCGGCTAATGACCTGGGATGAGCTGGAACCGTATTCTGAACCCTGGGCTAGTGTGGGGCGAGGCCCCAGGGGAGGCTTGGCAGGGACAGTCAAAGCTAACAGTGCCCTCAGGGCCATGGTCCTGGGGTTCACAGACAGATGTTCTCTCTCAAGGTAGGAATCCAACAACCTATGTTTCAAAGAGAGCAATGTTTCAGTCCAGTAAGTAAAGTATACAAGCAGCCTTCATTGCAGAGGTCAAAATACGAAGTACTGGAGCAGAGAATCATGCTTTTCTTCTCTCAGAGTATTTGACACTCTTTGCTGTGTGCATCTCACTTTTCCTACCTTGTAGGAGGTATATTGTAGCCGTCACATTAGTTAGATCATCCAGTCAGTCATGCATTTGATCCTGCATTTCTGACATTCTTGTAGCTGAACAAGAACAGAAGAGAATACTACATGAGAAGCCAATTCTGATTATTATCAAGACACAGAGATAGTCACTCCAGCTGTTAACTGAAAGACATTTTTGTGGCCGTAGAAGCCAAACAGTGAATATCTCACTCAGTTATTCTTTTGGTGAAACTTGGAAGTGAAAACAGAGGGAAGACTCTGAGATCCAACTTATAGATAGATGGTCATGGAGAAGCCTGGCTTACATAAATCATAAGGGAGCTTATAGTAGTTGAGCATATTTGCTTCTTTTGTACATAACTATAACTCTTCAGGGTAACTTGGGTAAGAGACAGAAATAACCTAGACAATTGTACTGTCAGAACAGCAACTATATCCATCTTTGGGAAAACTTGCATACAGACTTCTATGGAGCAGGGAAACCTTTTAAAATCAACGGTTAGTGCAGGACCTCCTAGGAGGCACATATGCTTTGTGTTATAACTTGAGCTGAGGCGAGGGGTAAAGCAGGGTTCACAACCCACATATCCCTACCTGGCTATAGGTACTACCTTTTATGGTATAAACAGAAACACCCTGTAAAATTAGATTTAGCTATGCCTACCAACATACAATCTTGGGTTGTTAAGATTAAAATTGTTATCAGAGGCTTGCATCTGTCTTCATGTCAGGACTTAAATTTGGATTGAGGTGTTCCAGTAGTGACTTGTAAAAGTCATTATTTTAGGATTTTATCAGCACTGTTTATTTTATGTGCTTTGCCTACATATCTGTGAAAAAGCACCTTGTGTCTGCCTACGCTACTGCAATCGAGTTTTGAAATTCATGTGGCTGGGATTTACATTGGTGAGGAGAACGCCATCCACTGCAAATAGGAAATTTTACATATGTCTTACACTGACATCTTTTATTTTCCCCAGAATAAATGACTCTATAACTGGGTGAATAAACAATGAATTAGTCTCAAATTATACTTTAGATATTCGTTCTAAATATTCCTGTAAGTGAAAAATAATTATATGATTTTTTTTCAAAATGACATTGCATAGTATAAGACAAAACGTTACTACGAAAACGCTTTCCGGGGAAACGGGTTTGGAGGAGGCTCTGTGCACGGGAAACAGCATTCACTCGCCTCTCCTCGGCGCAGGGGAAATGAGGTTTCGCCCACAACCTGAACAAACTGCTCCCTCTCGTGGTGTGAGGTCGGACATAGAGCAGCAGGGGGGGTCGAGGTGGAGACAGGCTGCCCCGGGGCAGATGAAGCCCAAGTCGGCAGGAATGGGGAGTCCCGAGCTGGTTGTTAGCTCGGGTTTGCTGTTGGTTCGTGCTGACGGTGAGTGCGAGGAAGGAGGCGTTTCTCTTGCTAGGCTGACTCTGTAAGAGTAAAATGAAAAGGCCCCTACTCCCCCAGAGTACGTGCTCCTTATTGATACTGGCTTCTCCTCAGGAAAAAGACCAAACAGAAATGGAGGTGCTGGGTGATAGGGATGGAGGGATGTTGGCAGGGTGGGAGAAGGGAGGTGGTTGTGTGAGCACTTTGGACTTGCACAGTGACAATGCTGAGCTAAGATCAGTGGCTTGTGGCTCTGTTGTCAGACCTAACATAATCACAGAGCAAAGAGTTGATTATTAATCAGAAGAACAAATTAAACACAAATCAGAGAGGGGGAAAAAAAAAAAAGAATTTATGATTGGATTTGTTCCCTAAGGGGGAAGATGAAATTATGACAATGGGTGAGACCTGAAAGACAGACAGAGCTAAGTAAAGCTGGGGCTGAAAGGTTGAAGCTGGAGGGGAAAGCACCAAGATGGAGTAACTGGCAGGAGGTGATAAGAGGAGCTGGCTAAGAAGAGGGAGGTAGCTTGGGTGTTTGTCACAGCAGAATAACAGTGTGGATGTCAGAGAAGCAGTGAACTGTTACATGACACAGAAAAACCCAAGCGTACTGACATTTCCTGACCAGACCTGGTATTCCGTGTTTTCACAGACATCCCTGTTCAGTGCTCTGTCTTCTTCCTGATAGCAACCTTTTCTTTCAAGTCCTTCAAAATATGAGGAAAAGGTCGGGATACTTTACATGCCCTTTGTTATGACAAAGATGTTAAAAGGCTGCATAGAATCTCCATTTGGGTAAGTGTATCACATTTATCAAATAAGACATCCAGATATGTATAATATCTTCATGCAGCAAAGTAAAGTGGGCATTTGATGAATTCTGAATTTGAGGGGTGTTTTTAGGACCTGCATAATTTAATGTGTAGGTGTATTTAAAAGAATACCAGCCAGTAAACCATGGTAATCATCTCAGCCCTCTAGCTGATGAAAACAGCAAAAGGATTAACACCCTTCTCAAACTGATAGTGGCAATGATTATTTCTCTGCCACTTTTCATTGCACAGGACTTCTCAAGCAAATGACTCAATACACACTCAGGAATTCTATTTCTTTGATATACTGGGAGCCCTGTGTAACTTGACTTTCCTCCATCAAGTCAGACAGTGCTTGGCTCTATGCAGGTGAACATCCATGGCCTAACCCCCCCTTCAAATACAGGCTTAAATACTGGTCTTTCTATTTCTGCCTATTTCACACCGATTCTGTAGTGGTTGAGCAATTTCACAGGACAGACTGACAAGCTAAATGTCATGGCCTGTAGGCACTGACAGCCTGGACTGTCCCTGCCCAGTCTAATCTGGAGCTTCCCCAGAGCTTTCATCATGGTTCAGGACCCATTTATGCCCTCAGACCCTGGCTGAGCTACTCTGTGGCGAGCATGCTGTGTTTTGCATGTCCCTGCCTTAATTCCTGCCTGGATTTTGGACCCATCTTGCCTGTTGTAGAACCATAGAATCACAGAATCAACTATAGTGGAGAAGACCTTCAAAATCATCCAGTTCAACCATTACCCCAGGGCTGCCAAGACCACCACTAAATCATATCACTCTGGACCTCACGTATATGGTTTTTGAACACTTCCAGGGATGGCGATTCCACCACTTCCCTGGGCAGCCTGCTCCAATGCCTCATCACCTTCTCTATGAAGAAATTTTTCCTAAAATACAGAGTAAAACTCTGCTGGCACAGCTTGAGGCCATTACCTCTTGTTCTATTGCTTGTTACTTGGGAGAAGAGACTGACCTCCACCTCACTACAATCTCCTTTCAGGTAGCTGTACAGAGCGATAAGGTCTCCCTTGAGCCTTCTCCCCTCCAGACTAAACAACCCCAGTTCCTTCAGCCATTCCTCATAGGACTTGTGCTCCAGACCCTTCACCAGCTTTGTTGCCCTTCTCTGGACCTGCTCCAGCACCTCAGTGCCTCTCTTGCAGTGAAAGGCTCGGAACTGAGCACAGGATTCGAGATGCAGCCTCACCAGTGCTGAGCATAGGGGGATGATTACTGCCCTGGCCCTGCTGGCCACACTACTTCTGATACAAGCTAGGATGCTGTTGCCCTTCTTGGCTGCCTTGGCATGAACTGACTCATGCACAGTGGCTGTAAATCAGCACCCCCAGGTCCTTTTCCACCAAGCAGCTTTCCAGCAACTCTTCCTTAAGCCTGTGACATTGCATGGAGTTGTTGTGGCCCAAATGCAGGACTAGGCACTTTGCCCCTTTGAACCCCATACCACTGGTGGCAGCCCATCCATCTAACCTGTCCTCACCCCTTTGCAGACCTCTCCTACCCTCCAGTAGATCAACACTCCCACCCAACTTGGCGTCGACCGCAAATTTACAGAGGGTGCACCCAACCACTTGCTCCTCTCCATCTCTACCTCACAAATACTCAGGAACAAAAAAAAAATGGGGACAAGTATTTTCCCCCCTCCGCCTTGCAGCAGGCCACCGACGGGCAGCGCCGGTGCTACTGCTCCCTCTGCAGGGATGCTGACGGGAAAAACGAGCTGGTGGACAGCAGCTCTCCCAGGCTGGGCGCGGGGAATGCTGCGCGGGGCGGATGCTCCTCGGCCTCTTCTTTTTTCCTCGATTACCCAGTTTAACAGTAATACGCTGCTTGGCTCATAGTCGCACTCTCACCCCCCC
>JANRGW010012481.1:0-35331 GCA_024733675.1 Psilopsiagon aymara | reverse complement strand
GCCACAAGTCAAAAACACAGTGCTGCACCAACTACTAAGAAGGAGAAAAATGACTGCTACTGCTGAACCCAGGACAACCTATCACTACAGTCCCTAAAGAATAGTCCATCCCCAGCATCCCTATAGGCCCCCTTCAGATACTGGAAGGCTGCTATGAGGTATCCAAAGAGCCTTCTCTTCTCCAGGCTGAACAGACCCAACTTTCTTATCCTATCTTCAAACACTAGATATTACTTCAATTTCTTTGTGTACTAATGTCATTGCCTAGTGATATTCTTCACTTTACCTAAGCACACATACATCCAACCTCCAAAAGAAGTCAGATTACAACAGAGCCATACACCAAATTTAAATAAAACAGAAAACCCCCTTTAACTGAGCAAGATGGAGCCTCACTTGCATGGCGCTAAAATGTCTGAAGGTTTGAGAAGTGGCTCCCATAGACCTTGGGAAGCTGGGAAGGGTGTCTCAATCCCTGGAGCACTGGGCGGTATGTAGCCCAAAGGACTCCAGTCCCATTGCTTCCCCTGCTGCCTGGTGAGAAATGGGTGAAAGCACCCTATATGTACTGCAAAACATGATGGACACAGTGTGCCCACAGCAGTCAAAATATCTCATCAAATATGAAAAGTCTGTGCACAGTACCTTGCTCTATGCCAGTGCTAGTTCTCTTCTACTTTGCACTCTTCCCAATGCACAATAGATATGAAAAAATGCGGAGGGTTCTGCAGGAGGAAAACTCTCATCACTGCTTCTAGTCTGAGTTATGAAAGCAGGCAGGAGTCTCTGTTTTCAACCTCAGGGAGATGCATCTCTGTCTTGAAAAGAATTAAAGGAAGACCCTTCCAGCTACAAAATTGTTAAAATTCCATAGGAGTCCCAACTGGTTTTTTTTTTTTTTTAGTTTCAAATTTCCAGTTTTGTTCTCAGACCATCACTATAATCTTATGCAATGGAATCTGTTCATGCCTCTTGTCCTGTTGCTGCTTCATTTGCAGCTGTATGGTGTACGTATCTTTTAGCTGCTGATGTACTTACATGTTGTCTCTAGTCTTTAGTGTGCTTAATTGCACTGCACATTCTCTATATGCCATAGAAAGTTGGTCCAAGTCCTGATCTTCTTACACAAAAAATAACCGAGCTGCAAAGTCTGGCAGTGATATTAAAATGCTTGATGGTATTTCTGTTCATTTGCACTTGTATGTGAGTAAGTGTAGATGTGTGTGTGAGTGTGTGTGTGTATGTTTCTCCATGTGTGTCAGGGGAGGAGGAGAGAGGAAAAACATTCTCTCAAAGCCACCTGAGCAATTCAGGAGAGCATACTCATTAATGTATTTGCCCAATATACTAAAATGGATTGAAGAAACAAATTTAGTTTGTATCTGCATGTTTCAAACGCTTATCTTTTTCTGAAGGCAAGTTTTCGTAATAAGCATGTATATTCTTCCACAGCAATGTGAGCAAACAACAGCAGAGCCTCAGCCTTGCGTTAATTTTTTGTGATACATTTTTGTGCCTATTTATTGCATCTATTTATTGCCATGTTTATACCAAGAATGTGGGAACAGGGAACTGTGACTGATTAAGAATTTCAAAAGTTAGGAAAAAGGCTGGAATCTTAATAATGAAGAATACGTCCAACAGGATGACTTTCGTGAACAAGGTTTTAGAGCGAAATATAGGCACTCTCAGTAATTTGGATGAACTCCTAGTCCCACCAGAGCAAGCAGCAAAACTGATTTCTTAATGCGTCATATGAAAGCACAAAATTTTTCAGTATTGCTTCCTTGTGCTGGGTCAAGAAATGATTTTTTAAAAAAAGGGTTTCAGTAAAAATATAGGGTTTTGGCAAAACTAAAACCTCCTTCTTATAACACAAAGGAAATTATATATAGTTTTCCTGGAACCTTAGCTTTTTTGTGTGTGTGATAGAAATCAATGTAATCAAAGTGATGTAATTTCAATGAAAAGGAATCCAGATGACATTCTACATCAAGCTCCCTTTCCATTGTCTCCTTTGACAGTAACTCCATGGTATTTCTACTTTCTGCCAACTCACAGCTGAGACTTCTCTTGAGGAACTTCAGCATTCAGAAAGCCTGAGGTTTCAGTTTTGCCTTTGCTGTATCACCTACTTCATAATCTAAGCATGTTACTAACAAGCCAGGAAGAAGATGAGGCCACAGAGGTGACTCCCTGGGTTTCTCATGAATGCGTTATTGAATGCAAGTGCCACAGCCAGAGGAACTACTCCTTGACACCTTTTTGGAGAGCAGCTCATCGTGTTTGATAGGAGTTCCCCTGCCTGTCTCACCTCCCCGGAGAGGAAGCTTTATTTTTCTTTTCAAAAACGAGAGCTGAAGAAAACCAGGGAGCCAACATTTATAGGCCCTTGGAGCTCTCTCCTGTCTCTGCATCTGTTTTAGCAAAGTGGGTGGAGAGAGTTTGTGGCATGGAGTTTGCACTGGGCGCAGCCGTGTTACTACCCCTAGCAGCACTGCTACGCAGGAGGGATGTGCCTGGGCTGGTCCACCCTTGTGTAAAACCAGGCAGAAGCTGACACTGCTCTTGGCAGATGATCCATGTACCCAAAGTCCTTTCTCACCTCCAGATCAGTCTCATGGAACTCAGCTCAGCTATTAGTAGGAAACTGCAGTGTCGCTCACTCTACCAGCAGTGTGGGATGCCAGCAGTCCCTCCATGCCCTCAGGAACATGAACATTACAGTAAGTACTGAGTGGAAAGACTGAGTTTTAGGAAACATTTTTTTTGGATGTTTGATTATTCTGTGTCTGCAAGAAAGGCTGTCATACTCAAGCAAGGCAGCCACAAGAAGTTGCTTAGTATGTCAGGGTCATAAGCTACAGGCAAAAAAGGCAGACCCTAGCTCTGCTTTTGTCACTAGCCCACATCCTTCTTCCTCCTGATAATTTTTATTTAGTTCACAATTAATTTTCTTTCTTCAGTCACTTTACTTTGTTTCCCACTCTTCTTCTTCCTGTGTTCTCTGTTGCCAGAAGAACGTTCAGTTTTGAAGACAGAGAAAACAAATCTTCAATTGCAGACAACAGCAGGAAAACCCTGCTTGGGCTCATCATTCCCCTTCCCAACCCAGAAAAGCAGACAGGAAGAATGAATCATCCCACACTTCAGAATGGCTGTGTCAAACCTACCTGAATTTGAGTGCAGAGTTTGTGTCGTGCTCTCGTGACATTCCCTCAGGAAGTCAATTCGCAAAGAAGCAGAAGACAACTAGACCAGCTTGGACCTCATCATACAGTCAGAATGATGGACCATCTCTCAGAAGAGATCAGCTGTGCCCTGCCTGGTGTCCTAGTAATGTTCATCACTCTCACTTGGGAGCAAGAGGAGGATTGAGGAGGCACCAAGAGTCTCCTCTGAACTTCAGGTCCCTCCAGGCACTCTAATCCCTTCTATTTTGCAGGATTTTCATACCATCGTATCTGTCTGCCTAGTTTTTTCTCCTCTGCCCATTTTCATCCTCTCCTCATGAGCCCTTCTAGCACCCCCTTCCCAGCAAAATGCACAGAGAGGCAGAGAAGCCTGGTATTGGCCTTTCAATATATTTAAACACTAGAAATTCACTGAGCTGGAAAATTGTAAATCTACAATTTTATTGAGAAAGGTGGTCACCCTGTTCTTTGGAGCCATGTTCAGAGACAGAAGGATAATTATAATGGACCCTTATGCGACACAGAGGAAAAGAATGTCAAATTTTAATGAAACTAGTAAGATAAGTTTTCAATTTCTAAGAAACAGACTTTCTATGTCTAATTTTGCTTATTGTTAAAAGAAAAGAAAGACTGATAAAACCATCCTGTGCAGGTGAAAAGATTGTCACACAACCCTTTTTCCTTCTGAACTAACATGGAGGAAGACAGCAACTGGCACTGAGGAATTAGTAATGTCTGCTTACAGTGTGCATGCAGTGCCTACCCTGAACCACGTCTAGACACCTTCCTAGCATTTCATGTAACAGCGTTTCAAATCAAAACAGAGACGGACCAGAGCTGTCAGCACAGCTCATTTCAGTTATAAAGTGCATCTTACTTGATGTGCTGCTGGGAAAGTTAAGCAAGACATACACAGGTAAAAAAGCCTACAAGCGGAGAGTATAAAAGGGAAGGAAAAGGCCACCAAAAAAGAAAATAAAGGTTAAAGGTTTCAAAGTAGGGTAGGAGTCTCTCACATGGAGGGGGAGTATAAATTAGAAGAAACAGAGCTTGTCATCATCTTTCTCATGATGTGGGTGGACTGATATAGTTGTACTGAATTATAGATAGTGTTGTGAATTATGTGTGCAAAGAGCTACTAGACACATGGCATAACCCCAGTCTAATGGGGAAAAAAGGCACAGAGCTGTACAACCTGGCCACAGAAATACAGAAGGGGTGAGAGAAGCAGCACCGGATTCTGTATTGAAACCCTTTTAAATTAAGGACGTGGTATGAACTTAGAGTGCAATACCACCTCTAGAATAACTAAATGTACACGTCTTATTGGATTGGATTAGAATACTTTTTCTGAATTAGCAAAGCCATGTTACCAGGAAGATGTCTTCCAGAATAAGTCATTTAGCAGCTAAGCACTATGAGAAAAGAAGCGCTCTGTATAGAAGATGGGGAATATGGCAGCTGTAGATCAAGCTCTTGGCTGCTGATGGTCACTTGCCTTTGATAGACAATTAAGATTTTCTAATATCCAAATGAAATGGTTGGCTGGGGCCTGAGACTTCAGTGCTCTTAGAAGGAGCTTTGCCAAGTAAAGATAATTGAAATGCCAGGTTAGAAACAGATTTCTTCCATACTTTGTTCTCCTTATTCTGCCAGCTCTGTCTTTCCGTCTCTTTAACACATCCATCATTCATGAGCTGAGTCATGTGCTTGGTCTCTCATTTACACGGCAAGTCATGCAAACATTGGGTATAGCTGGAAAGGGCATGAGCTAGTGATATCTGTCAAGAGTAACTATTACTTCAACCCCATGATATTTAAAAATAAATTAGAAGAGCACATCAATTTGTTTCCCTACTTAAGTTAAGCTGCATTATTTATGAATATAGCCTGTGTACTAAAAAAAAAAAATCTACTGTGAGCTTGGAAAACAAATTGTTATTGCTCATTAACATCTTTACATAAATATTTGGGAAATGTGTTTATTAATGTTGTATTTTTGAAGGATTCTCTCTCCTGTTAGCTCCATAGCCACTTCAGGTTCTTATTGTCTGTTCTCCCAGCAGTTGCACATATTTATAGCAAATCAGGCCTGATGAACCACAGGCATTTTCACTCTTGTTTCCATAGCTGGGTGCAGCACTTGGTGAGAGGAGCCACTCAGGCATATGGCCTGTAATAAGCTGAGCTCCAGCAAGTTGGAACCTCCTGCCTCAACAGCTATTTGGCCACTTGTTTTCTTGCTGCAGCTCTTTCATTATTTCTCTCCATTTGACAAAATGATGAAAGCAGCCACAAGGTTTATGTGCCACGAAATGTTGCCCATATTCCAGTAATCAGGCAGAAAACTAGGAAGACGGACATAGATAAGGCACCCACTGACTCAGAAAGTCTTGAGGACTGAAAGGCACATATTCTGCTGAAAGAGAGATTAATACACACTTAAAACTTCCCAAACTAGCTATGGTGGCTTGTGGTGACCTTTCCACTGAAGTTCTGCATGCAGCAACAGGTAGTCTCAATTTTCTCTCTTACACCAAAACTGGGATAATTATTTTTACAGTATATCTCCCCATTAATTATTACAGTGTTTAGAGGCACACCAACTTAAAGGTATTTGGATACTATAATCCTTCAAGGTCTTTTCCAACCCTAACTGTTCTATGATTCCATCTCAGTGAAAAATATCGCTTAAGCAGGCGATGAGCCTAGTGCAATGCCAGAATTGAAAACAAGATTGAAAACCTTCAGTCAAATGAGTGAACGAACATAAGGGTTTGCTCAAGATAAACATGCAAGGAAGAAATGGGCATGAAGAAAAAGCTTTATAGCTGGCCGAAAAAATGGCAAGTCATATCATTTTTGAGGAGATTTCAAGGGGACTGTCAGCAAACTAGGCCTTGTTTCCCTTTTCTCAAGCCCATATCTTGAGCTCACAAGCTGATCAAACATGTATTGCTGCTGAAGATACAGGACAACATCTAGGTTGCCTTCTGAGCCCCCAGGATAGCACAGAGAGCACTCTACTTTTGTCCAAATTGGAACCAACTGAAAAGTTCTATATCAAACTGTTTGCAGTAGAGAATGGAACTTTCAATGGCAGTGAATTATTCATGAAATGGTTCTGCTTTTCACAGAACATTTCAAGTTTTCATTGAAAACCTGAGCAGGCAAACCAAGAAACTACTCGAAATACTTCAGTTCTGAAGGGCCATCACAGCTTGACTCCAGAGGTCTCAAGTCCATCCTCTTCCTGTTCTTTGTTGAGGGCTTTGCCCCTCAGCCAAACTACATTTCCTAACAATGTTCTGGCCAGGCAGCAGTGCTTATGCACACCTTTCCACCTACACAAGAGAAGAATACTGTTCATTATGGAAGAAACAATGAAGTCAAGGAAAGAAAAAAACATGAGTAAAGAGCAACATGGAAGACAAATGGGCATGGGTCATTCGAGCCTACTCAACTGCAGCAGCTATTTTATGTAAGAAGTCAAGCAGTTCTAGAGGGCCCTCCAAATATGACGAGGAGCATCACTGGGGTATGAAAAAACAGTTGAGAAGAAAAAGAGGCCATTCAGTCTTGCTCAGTAGCAGACATAGGATATGTGAGCCAACTTTCATATAGAGATCAGCTCAGCACCCAGTCTGAAAGCCAAGGTGCAAAAGAAATGAGTCCTTTCCAACCCTAACTATTTTATGATTGTAATTTTATGTTGGGCAAACGAAAGTGTTCTGGGTTCAGCCTTAGCAGTCATTTTTCTCCTTAGTAGATGGTGCAGGGCTGTGTTTTGGACTTTCAGCCTGGAAACAGCGCTGATAATACTGATGGTTTTAGTTGTTGCTCAGTAATGTTTAGTCTGACCAAGGACTTTCTGAGCCTCATGCTCTGCCAGAGAGGAGGGGAAGCCAGGAGGAAGCAGAGACAGGACACCTGACCCAAACTGACCAAAGAGGTATTCCATACCACAGCACATCATGCCCACTATATAAACCGGGTGCAGTTACCCGGAATGGTTATTTCACTGCCAGATCAGGCTGGGTATCGGTTGGCGGGTGGTGAGTGGTTGTATTCTTTTCCCTTGCTATTTCCCTTGTCATTGTTATTGGTGGTGGTAGCAGCAGTGATTTGTGTTATACCTTAGTTACTGGTCTGTTCTTACCTCAACCCATGGGAGTTACATTCTTTTGAGTCTTCGCCATCCCTCCGGGAGCAGAGGTGGAGGAAGGTGGGCGACTGAGCTAACGACTGCATGGCTGATTTGCCTACTGGGCTTAAACTATGACAGGAACTTTAAATACAAATAGCACAAAGAGAATCACAAAAAAGTACAGAAAAGTTACAGGAAAGTAGTCTTGACATCCTCAAGCAGGAAGTGCACACTGACAAGAAAAGTAATTTAAAGTCAACTGGTGACTACTTTCCAGAGAGGCTTGCTTTTGATTTCTCAAGCAAAGTCTCAGCTGGTATAACTTAGATAGCTGATTTCAGTAAAATCTATGTCGATTCACCTGTTGAACCTCTTGCCTTTAGAGAATTGGTATATTATCTAAGGTGAAAAATACATGCTTTGGCTACGCTTAAACTTCTTCTCAAGCAGAAAACATTGTGAACTAGAGGCTTCCTAACTGACAATGCTTCCTCACAGCTATTCAAAAAACAAAGGTAAAAAGTTACTTTCACTCCTGAGATTAAAAAAAAAAAAAAATAAAAAAAAAAAATCTGGAGTTTAGTTTTGAAAAGGGAATCTTCTGAAGCAATGTGAAGAGTAGGGATGTTAATGTAGCAAACCTCTTAAACATATCTGCAAAGAGGATCAGAAATAAACATGCGAAAGGAACCCAACACATTTCTCAAAGGGAGAAGTTATGAGTGATTTGATATGTTTGAAACTTGTTGAGATGGCTTTCAGAACAGAAAAATCAAGAGACTCCTGATCAAGGGAATCTAGGAGAAGCAGAAAGAGAAGCAGAGGTGAAGGAATATAAGTCCATAGCAAAAAAGTATTTTCTTGTTGTGTTTCAGGCCCTTTTTCTTTTGGGTTACAGCTGTTGTGGAAAGAAAGGACAGAAATACACGAGCACCTCTTTTTTAAAGCTGGGTAACATCCACTGAGCCTCATACAAAGGTTTTGTTTGGGTGCTGAAGAACAAACTCTGATCACTTCTCATATTAGTGTTTCCAATTTAGACATCCTCCTGTACAAGGGAAAATAATTGTTGAGCTGATCAGACAAAGAAATGCCAAATAGGGCACCAAATTATAGCAGAAAGTTGATCTATGGGAAGAATTAGCCTCTGGATTCTCTTGAGTCACATAGAAAACTGGAGAAAGATAAAAAAATTATCAGGCTCTGGTGAGTTTGCTGGATTGTTTAGACTGTGCCAAGTGTTTTTCAGGGCAGGATGTTCAACAGTTCTTCTAGTGCTGTTCCAAAAAAGGCTTGCATATGGTCTTCCCTTAGCTTAACATCAGTGGGCAAGCATGAAGTGGGTGACTTGGTCATTGATAGGAGCTTGGTGATTATACACAGAGTAGGAACAGATCCATGACTACCCTGTCTTTATCCATGCCTGCTACCTCGGTACTGGCGATGCAGAAACTAATTGTAACAGTAGAGAAATGCCTAGCATGGCTGGAAGGGCATGCACCATCCCCATGTGCTATTAAGATCTTCACCTGTCAGCTCCATACTGATGGGAGGTCTCACTGGTGCAGCTGATGTAGCTGCCTGCAGCTACTGCTGTGTTCATCTTTGATCAGCTGAACTTAAAATACAAGTTGCTATTGAGGCAGGCAGTGACTTTTCTTTCACCAAGATGTGGATGCTGGCAATTGTTTAAAAATTCCATGTTGAATATTTCCATGTGTGTGTCCACACTCTGTTATTTGCAATATCTGCTTTGAAGCATTAAAGCAAAATGCCTTTGTCAGCTTTGTCTTTTTCTATTTGACAACTGCTGATGTCATTTTACTTCTGTTTGTGAATCTCAGCCTGCTTGCTGCTGAGTCACAGAAGAAAGAAACAGACAATAAATATAGCTGCTTATCAACTCAGAAAGATGCAGACCACTGGTATGGCAATCAGGAAGGGAGTCTTTTTTAACCAGTAACAGCAAAACTGAAGGATCCTGTTTCCTTTGCAGATTTCCCTGTCACTCACAATCTTTGACTGATGTGGGCTGCATCCTCCAAACCAGAAGTGTGAATGTCAAGAGTCAATAGCAGAGACTGCCCTATCAATGGGAACAGAAGCAGAGGAAGCATAAACATTCCCATACATGCTGCCTGAAGCAGCTGTCTGCTGCTAGAAATTATAAAATGCATACCAAGAAGCTGAAAAACAGATAGATGGCTGAACTTTTCACATCCATGTTCTGATTACCAGAGGATTAATCTCTCATCCAGCAGTCTTCAGTCTTTCAGCAGTCTTGACCAGGGCATGAAATACCCAAATCATTGTCCAATTTCTTTTAAGTTTTAGGAAAGTTCTACTATTGCTAAGACCACGTTTCAGATTCACTGAAGGATGGTGGCATCACAGGAGATGACTGCGTATTCACATGGTGCTAGAGTCATTGCTACTTGGTTCTCTGAGACTGACAGAACAGGTCCACATAGGATGTGATGATACAATTCTTAGAAAATTGGCAGGATATAGAATCCACTGGCACACACCACCATCCTTGAAACCACAGAGTCAGGTGAAGTGAGGACTACAATGGGAACTTTGAGCTACTGGATGAAATAAAAACACAGAGAAGTAGAAGCATACCTCTGTGTCGTGGTGGAGATTGCATGTTTGTCCAGCTGGTAGTTTGAGAGATGGAGTAAGACAAGATGTATATCTTCTTCCATATGAAAAGCTTTCTGGGGCATCTGAAAAGTGAGAGAATAATATGACTAACCCATATAGACCCCTTGATGTTCTTCGCCAAAACAGTCAGAAATATTTTAATCAATTGTAACAGCTTAAAAACAGCCACCACAAACTCATGCCTGTTTTCCTGGGGGAAAAGGTATTTCTGAAATACTACAGGGGCTTGCAACAGAGATTGTGGCATACCTCTGAAAAAAGTTGGTCACCAATGGAGTAACCACTGTATCAAAGTGTAGGTAGGCTGGGTAAGATCCCTGGAATTCAACTCTCACTATGAACACAAGTCTCTTCATGGGTGTTTTGGTTTGAACATGTTCTCTGTTTTTCATGGCCTGGTTTATTTTACTAAAAAGGATTCACTCAAGCAGGCAGCAAGGTAATGCACAGAGATCTCCCTCAGGGCACAAAAAGCAAAGTACCATTTCCAAAACAGTAATTGGCAAATCACAGCAGCTGAAGGTTGCAGTGCTAATATAGACTCTTGCACATACACAGCTAGCAACACAGTGAGTTTGAGAGGCTTCCACCACCTATTATTCTCAGATTTCTACTTTCCTCTCTTTTCAAAGTTGCATCGTATACAGTGTGGCTACATCCAAAATCCAATCCCCCAAGGAAGCCCAGAAAGTCATTCAATTGTTCCCCATTTTATATGCATCCACATTAATTAATCAGGCAGAAATTGGAAGGACTTTGAATATTTATTAAAACTACATCAAAGGTGCAACACTGTTTTTCCTTCTTATATGACCTGCAAGGAAACAGAAAAAAAAAACCAACCCTGACAATTCCATTCAAGTTCAAGCTATTTAGTCCTTTAACTTTTATCAGGGTATTTTTTTCTAAAGGGTTATAGGCTGGGGTTTGTTGTTCTTGCCATGGCTAATTTAGTTCTCTGCATGTGTTTCAAGCATTTTGCTAAGGAGCCACATTGTTTGTAATGATATTGATGGTAAAGGAACATCAGCCACTCTCTGAGGTCCTGCACTGGCTGACGGAAAGGCTCCCAGATTCGCAATCTCCTTGTCCTGCCAAAGGGTGCACTATATCCCATTTCCTTCAGAAACAAATGCCAGCAGGTTTGAAATCTGCAAGTTTGCCTGCTCAACGAGAACAGGAAAAAGAGGCTGATCCCCTACCAAGCAAGAAAGTTGAAGCAATGAGAATATTAGCCAGATAAACCACAGAGCTAGACTTGATTGCAGGCTTAGCAAGGATAAAATACATTTTATTCACTGCAAAGTGATAGCTTCCAATAGATATTCAAAATATATGACTGAAACAATTTCTCATACTCACACTCTAAAAAATAAGTCATTACCCCAGTGCTAGTGGAGCATATTGCATTGCATACTTACCCTTTTCATGGGCTTGCATCAGTGCAACAATATACAGAGGATGTCCGGTTTATTTATTTATTTATTTATTTATGTCAGTTCCATGCGTTGAATCAAAAATCATTAGCATCAGCTGGCCTTAGGGCTCCCTAACTATTTATCCTTACTAAAGTACATGTACTTTAAAAATAGAAAAAAGAAAGTATCACTTTGTTCAGTGTGCTCTATGATTTTCCTTTTTTATGGGTTATAGCAGCAAATTTAAATAAAAGCCTCTGAAATCAAAAGGAAAGTAAAATGACAACAATTGAAAGTTTTTCTGGTTTCAGGCGCATCAGTGACGCCAGTCCAACTTGTCTGTGGCTTGGTGTTTTGCTCCCTTAATTCAGTGCTTAAAACCCTTTAACTTTCATGGCACACAATTAAAAATTAACAGAAATGCTTACCATTGTCTGTCTCCACCTTCCACCAAGGTTGGTGTTATTGTATTTTACAAAACACAAGCAGTTTTGTTTCCCTCTTCCCCAGCCACGTGTATGTAATAGAGCATTTTGACTGTTCCAGCATGTTTGTTGTGTGAGAGCACTGTGTTTTTCTCACGAGCATCAGCCAGGGTCATAAGAAGGATTCTTTTCACGTTACTGCAGCTGTGGAAAAAGTAAGGAGGTATCATTCATGATATTTGTTTTTGCTCCTTTGGGAGGGCTGATCTTTCTGGTTTAAGCTGTCTTCCAAATAGCTGGAATTCATTAACCTCTGGAGCTGCCTTTTGTGCTGGTTCCTTGCTATTCAGGAGCCTGAGAGATCAGTATAGACCAGACATCTGACTTTTTGAGAGCTGTGACTAGTAGAGATAAATCCTATAGGTAACATTTTCTGTCAGTTTTATGAGTCAGGGCTTGTTCTTGGTCACTTCAGCACACTGTTCTAGCTCACCCTGGGTTTCATTCCTGAAGCCCAGTCACACCCAAATCCCTCACAAGAAACTCAGCCACCAGAACTTTAAAGCCACATCATCAACCCCAGAAAATTGCACTTGTGTATATTCCACTGCTATAATTTTCTTAGTCATCACTCAAAAAATATGTGTTGTCAGGGTTAATTCTGCACGTGGCACATTTTTTCTGCAGTTCTATGTTGCCTCTTCATAGCTAAGCTTTGCTGCCTGCACTAACTGAAAACTATTAAAACCATAAAGTGGTTCAAAACAAGCAGGTCAAAACAAAAGCACTCTTCTTAGTATCGCCCTTGCTGCTGGCAACTGTTACTTGCACTTACAAAGCAGATCATTTAAACCTTGTCTAGCTGTCTCCCAGATTTCTAAAGCATCTCCTTCTTGATGGAACTTCAGCTTTAGCTGTCCTATTCTTTCACTCAGGCTATTTTCTTCACATTACTCCTGTTAACGTTTCATGTTGAAAAATCACTCAGGGCCAAAGCATCTGACAGAGGTCTGCTGCTGTCAGTGCCTATGTCCTAACTGATCGGTTACTGGGTTACATGAGTTAGGCGAGTTTCTGTGACACAGCTAAGCCCTTAGCAGTCAAGGACTTCCCCATCTCTGGCTCATTAGTCATAGGTATGCCAAGGACTGCAGCATACATTTTTTGAAGCTGGTATTACCAAGCAACAGAAGGTATGTTTCCTGAATAGACACTGAGGTTAGCAGTTTCATTCTGGTATATTATGTGCTTATTATATATTTTGGTGCAGATGTCACAGCAGGTAACTAGAAGATGAAATGGATGTTGAGATGTAACTATTTGGAATATCATCAACCCCTCGACACAGGACAGAGTTGCTCTGTCTGCATCACAGTCCCTGTGTGTCTGGACTGGGAAACTTACCGCAAGACGTTGTGGCTCCCTCTCTATCTCTCCACTCCCACCCAATTGTGTTGAGTTTTTTTCTTTTCCTTTTCCTTTTATTTTGGTTTTAGGTTTTTTTTTAAGAGACAGCAAGAAGTGTCAAGTATTCAGGTCTTGTCATGACAATCAGGGAGGGAGGAATAAGGCTACACAGAAGAACAGGGCATTTGGATCAGAAGTTATTATGGTGTAGAAAACGTCATTGTTGGAAGTAAAACCACAGGCTGCTACCAAGTTAGTCTTGTGACTCTTCACGATACAAAACTTTGGAGTTTCTAATATTCTAACAGAATGATTCTGTTGACCTCAGTTCTGGGTGTCACTGCCATATGCTGACTTTAAATCAATTGTAGCTTTTTGACAATTCAGGGATAAATCCTATGCTGCAGAACTGATGGGATTACACAGAGTAGCGTAAATTATTTTAGTTTTGCACTGGCGATGAATGATGTACAGCAAACCTTAATTGATATTCTAATCAGGTTGCAATATATTTGATTTATAAAACCAGGCCTCCATTTACACAACAGCAAACATCATTGCTACAATTGTGTTTATGTATGTGCATATTTATATTTATAAATACATATGCACTCAGACTATATACATGCATATTTATATACAACTACATATATAAATACATGCACACAAGCATATATACATAAATACCTGCAAGCTCTTGCGACTTGCTATAAAGAATTACAAATTGGATAGAGGATAAATGCAGTTTTCTTTTTTTTTTGTTTGTTTTTGTTTTTGTTTTTGTTTTCTAGAATAGGTTACACATCCTGTGAATGAAGCTAAAATAAAGCAAAATTTGCAGCACAGAAAGGAAATGGTTTTGATGTTTATGAATCACTACTGTCAAATTTGTACAAGTAAAATACAGTACACAGCAGCCCCCTGCATGTTTAAAACATTCTAGGGCTTAACAAGTGATAACCTGAGATAACATACTGTTGGGTCAAAGAATGTATTAAACAAGTGTTGCCTTTAGTCTTGACATGAAAGCATTTACAGAACCAATGCCCTAAATCTCTGCTGGCAGAATATTCAGAGGTGGAAAAAGGAGAGCACTTAAGATGCACAGGATCTTTCAGCTATGGATTTATAATGATATTCCTGTAGAGCAGTTGTAGAACACGAAACCTGACTTGGGCAGCAAGGAAGTGATACCTCAGCTGGATATGTAAGGCCTGGAGATTAGACATGCCCCTGGAATACTTTCAAGAGCTAACAAAAGCCTGAGAATAGATCACCTTCTGGTGGATCAACAGCAATAAGAGCTGACTTAGTGAGCTTTCCCTTCCCTTTGCTGCTTTCTTAAACTGCAAATAGTTCCAAGTCTTTTCTTGCTTATATTTTGCAGGTACACTTCACGACTGTGCAACTGCCAGGTTGAAAGTTGAGTATCACAATGGCAACAGACATTATTTGTCAAAGAAACTACTCCCTTTCTGTCTTGAGTGAATCAGCACGAGGCAGAGGAGAGGGGAATCTGCCCTCCTTGGTCAGTACCTGAATTTGTCTGGGCAGTTCATTGTGCTGTTTTCAAGATGTGGACATCTGTCAGCCAAGATTCAGAGAACTGGTAAGATCTGGATGGACACTCTTTCCCATAGAGCATTAAAAAGCTGATAAATGCTAATGTCTTGCTCAACTGATCCCAACTCAATCCAACGCTTTGCTGTGGACCAAACTTTCTCCCCTTCCTGAGCCCCTAAATGTGCTTCTAAACAAATACATTCACTTTCAAAAAACACTGGTTAATTTTAAAAAAAGCTTCCAAGAAAACTAATGGGCTAACAACAAAGGTAAAACTCTGAGGACATTTGGAAGTAGACAAGTCTCGGGTTCTGGACAGATGCCTTTCATCGTTATAACTTATTCATGTAAAGTGCAGTAGACAGAGCCATAGACTAAATTGTCCTTCACCCAAAATTTTTTTTGTCCTATCTCCTGCCATTTTGAAACAATGTATTTCTGAAGAATTCCAGCAAAGAGTGGAAATGCCTGAAATTGGAAGAAAGTGAATTTTAAGCACTTAACTCCAGAATTGCTATCCAATTCTGCCTTGCTGCCACACTCCATCATTGCCTTGGATTTCGCTTTCCTTTCTGTAAGCTCTAGAAATGCCCACAATTCTGTTTTCCTGACCACATAAAAGCACCCTTTGTCTGAGCATTCTAATCCAATAAGAATCTAAAAACTATGCAGACAAACACTTGTTGCAGACAAATACTTGTCACAGGCAATACTTGTCCCTCAGCTGCAGGGACAGGATCAGACACACACAAAAGGGACATGTGCCTGTATTTCCTATGAGAGCCTGCTGGTTAGAAACTGGCAAGCATAGGGTCTGAACACTCTGCAGCCTGCCAGGGTTCAAGGACTTGTCTCCTCCACATTGTGGAAGGGGTCCTAACCTCGGCGAGACAAGCTAGCCCAAGCAGACACTCTCTCCACTACGTTTACTGCCCCTGCACAGGAAAAAGAAGACTGAAATCATGGGATGAGAGAAAAATGAAATGGCAGGAGGGTTTGAGTAGTTAGGACACTTGTCTGCATTCCTGCAGATGTTGGGAGTTCAGGCCTTCACAAGCCAAGGATGAGAGCATACCTGCAATCTTTGAATAAAAAAATGAATTTCATAAGTCCATTCCTTTGTGTAGTCCCCGCTAATATCCCCAGATCCTTGTGAGGTGCAGTAGCACCTTTACTCAACCCCCCATTTCACCCATCACTGTGATGAAGATTTCTGTACATAGAAATGGCTTAAAATGATGATGTTACTACGTACTAGAGGTTAATTGCAAAAGTCAGGAAAGCTGATGTTTCGCCTGAAAACAAACACAATGTATATTTGTACTGGAAGTTGTAAACAAGGAGGCATGCTGGGTAGGTAGCCTCAAGCTAGCAGAAATTTAAAACACCCTGAGACTTTTCTTTACATTATTTATAGGCTGGAGAAGTTTCATTGTTTGTGAAACAACAGGCAGCCCTTGTGCTATGCCTATTGACACAGTGAAACCTTCTTGGATTGAAATTTCCTTTGATATCATATAGACAGGATTTTCTTAAACAGGCTGCACTCAAGCTCACCCCTTCTCTCACATGCATGCTCCTTTGTTGCGTCTCATATACTGCATACAACACTTCACAGTAAACTGAACCCCACGTGATGGAAGAGAGTTATCAAGAGTATATGGTATCTTGAAAGAATAAATTCGTAGAACATTGTTTCTTATTAACTCAAATAAAAGCAAATTTCATGAAGACATCAGCAGAGTGAAAAAAATGTTATGTACACAAAGTGGGTGTGTTCCCTGCAGAATCCAGCTTGTGATAAAGATGCCATTTTTATAATATTATCAGAAAGTAGGGAACAAAGCTAGAAAAAGTACTGAAAGAGTAATTCCCCCCCCCCAGGAAAACAAGACGAAACACTGTCCTAAGAGAAGAGTGTGTACTCACTGCCACCCTTTATCCTTCGTGGCAACGCAAGAGCAGGCAGCAAGGGCTCAGTGGGCCAAATTCCATTGCATGTAACTCCTTTGAAGTCCAAAATAGTACACCAGAGATTATCAGAGCCTATTTCAGATTCAAAACTGGTTTTGCATTGTATTTGTTATTTATTGAACTGCAGTATCCCCTAGAGGCTCTCAGTAGGACTGCTGTCCTGTTGTGCTCCAAGAGCTAACAAGAAAGGGCAACCACGGGATATCTGCGAACTTACTTTGATTTCATCAGGATCTGGCATAAGCTCAGAACTTTTCTTGCATACCTCCTCTCCAGAGGTCAGCTACATGTCCTCCTGTTGCATATATTACTGAGAGAGATCCTCTGACAGAAGACCAACAATATTGGTGGAATTTCTACTATATGCACAGCTTCCCATTGTCTGCACCAGTTCATCTTCACCTGTTACAAGTAATAATTCATTTGCCAGAGAGAAACAATGTCCCTGACATGTTGTAGATGGGCTTCACAGCAGAGATCTTCTATAAGCCAATCCCAAGAGCTCCAGGGGAAAAAAAAGAGGAAAGTCAAAGTTAGCAGTACAGCTGTCAGAAAAGCACTAGGATAGTCAAACATAAGATTCAGTCATTCCCCTGGGGTTGGAAAGAATAATATCTTGCCATGTGGAGATGTTAAGAGAAAAGTAATTAAAAGCTAAGAAAAAAAAATAATAAAAGGAAACCAGTAGGAGTACCCCCCCCCCCAAAAAAAAAAAAAAAAAAAAAAAAAAAAAAGATGTTTTAAAGTGTTAAAGACTGCTTTTTCTTTACCTGGGGAAAATTGTCTCTTTTTTTGTTGTTGTTGTTTTGTTTTATTTTTCTTCTTTTCCCTAGCCTAAGTCTTCAAGCTGTAACATTGTCAGAAAAAGTAGCTTCAGTACTAGACTTTATGCAACATGAATATTTATCACTACATACTGTATAGACTGAGAAAGGATGGCAGTAGATATAAGAGGAATGCTGGACCCCTGCCCACTAAACATACCAGAAAGCAGTCTTTGGCGCAGCTGGCACTAGCTAATATGCAGTTTAACTTGCACAGTAAACTCCTGAGTCCTAAATCTGCTTTGTGCACCACTGTAAGTGGTCTGAATTTGGTGGAAGCATCCAAGGTATCCTGACATTTTTTGTACTAGGTTTCTTATAAGGATCCTAAATTGTTTGGCAGGATTTATAAGGCTCATTAAGGTCTTTACAATCAGTAAATATATTTTAAATTAATTATAATGCAATCATTGATGGCATCAATATTTTGACCACTGAGATTCATCACGGAGGTGGATGTGCTGTAGTATGGTCGAAACCCAAGGAAGGTTTGACATTCCAGAACACTACTTGATTAGTTGGGAAAGGGTATGCCAGACAAAATCACATGTATTAAAAGGACAGCAAAGAAGGCTCTTGTTTTCAGAAAATAATCTTTCTGAGGAGAAGAACTTGAGGGGATTTGGATGATAAAAAGCTCAACATGAGCTGACAGTGTGTGCTTGCAGTCCAGAAAACCAACTACATGCTGGGCTACATCAAAAGTAGTGTGACCAGCAGGTTAAGGGAAATGATTTCCCCCCTTTACTACACTGTTGTGAGACCCCACATGGAGCATTGTGTTCAGCTTTTGGGCACCCAACATAAGGAGTTGGACCTGTTGGAGTGAGTCCAGAGGAGGACCACAAAGGATATGAGAGGGATAGAGCATCTCTCCTATGAAGACAGGCCGAGAGATTTGGGCTTGTTCAGACTAGAGATGAGAAGGCTCAGGGGAGATCTTAGAGCAGCCTTTCAATACCTAAAGGGGCCTACAGGAAACCTGGAGAAGGACTTTTTGCAAGCACATGTAGTAGTAGGAGAAGGGGAAATGGCTTTAAACTGAAAGAGGGTAGATTCATATTAGATATTAAGAAGAAATTCTTCACTGTGAGGGTGGTGAGACACTGGCACAGGTTGTCCAGAGAAGCTGTGGCTGCCCCATGCCTGGCAGTGTTCAAGGCCAGGTTAGACAAGGCTTTGAGCAACCTGAAGTTGAACCTAGTAGAAGGTGTCCCTGACCATGGCAGGGCATTTGGAACTAGATGAGCTTTAAGATCCCTTCCAACCCAAACCATTCTGTGATTCTATGAGTCTTCAAAATTAGTCTTTCTGACTAATCAAATTTTTCTGAAACAATCATGGGTCCTTGGCAAGAAACTTTATTTTCTCCATAATCCAAATACTGAGGCTTTTATCACATGGCTGCTTACTGATCTAAAGGAATTAGGCCTCCCTAGTCACCTGCCAACATCAGTTCTACAGTTTTCCCCAGTGATTTTTCTGTTGCATGTCTTTGCCTATCAATATCTATTGAGGCTGGATGGAGATTATGCCTCAGGATATTCTGTTATGGCAATTTAGCACCAATTTCTCTGCTGGCTGTGACATGAGGTCCTCAGAGAGAGATGTAGAAGACATTTCTTTGTATCTTTTTCACAGTATCAAGCCAAGACTTATTTCTGCTCCTCAAAGATAAGTAGCGAAAAGAGAGGATGAGACAAACAGGAGCGGGAAGGAAAAAATCATCCAAGCACATACATGGGAAGGTCGTAGTTAATGAGGAGAAAATGTAAAGAAAAAGACGTGAAAAGTACAGTGTGACTGAGCAATGGTTTTTAGTATGTCACTGCTACAGGCCCAGTATAGACACGTAGGAGATTAAGGAGAAAGGATTTAAAGCAATCCTAACAACTTTTTCTGTGGCTTTCTTTTCCTTTCAGTTAAAAAAACCCCAAATGAACTCAGTAATTGCCAGTTTAGTTCTCTAACAGAGGCTTTGGCCTGTGCTGACTGGGCAGAGACACCGGGATCCCCTGTGGACTCCTCCCCAGTCACCTGCATGGCTCCTAGTACCAAATTCAGCCCATCAGTGAAGGGGAGGAAAGAGCCCCCACTTGTCTGCTGGAGACTCAAACAGCATTGCTAGACATGGAAGGGAGCACCCACACCTGCTGGCAAGGATGTTCTTTGAATATATGTTGCACAAAGCCCACTGCATGCTCATTGACTAAATTTCATACTTTGAACCAATGGGCTCAGCCAGGCTTTTGTTCTTGCTGGGATCATGGTTCTTCAGCTTTTTCTCGGGTCTGACCTAAAGACCACCAACACAAAGATAGAGGCTCAAGGCAGGAAATGCTTATAGGTGTCACTTGTATATGAACTGGAACAGAATATAAAATAACCCAGAAGGTAAGGTGTACAAATAACCATTTCTTGCACCAGCATGTGCAATGGGTGGTATTAATAGCATGCCTAATATTTTTGTTAACTCAGATGCTCTGGAGAGCTATTACTGGTGACAGGGCTGCATTGTTATGTAGATGAAGCTTCCAACCCAAAAGTGATGAGAGGTGCAGTTCATACTGCATTTTTGTGGAACAGAAGACAAATCTAGCTTTTTAGTCGCACTGTAGGGTCCACTTTTTTTCATCCTTTAGATCCAGGATAATTTGGGCTAGTCTTCTGCCTTCTATGAGCAATAGAAGTTTAGCAATAGCAGTCATAATGTACTTAAGGATGTAGGGACATTAGGATCCAGACTCTCTGGATTATATGTCATGTGCTTCCCATGAAGGAAATCTGGCTTGGCATAGGTTTTGCATCTAAACTGAACAAAAACTATGCATTGTAGTTCCACCCCCACCGCTACTCTAATGAATCCACTGGGCTTCATAAATATAGTTCCATCAAAGAGATGTTGTCAATAGAATCAGAAATCATTCTCTTCAGTATGTGCTCAGAATTAGCCAAAAGCTAACCAAAATACCCCCAGCAGCTGGTGATCACTTGGGATCTGCATAGTTTCCAGCTCAGAGGGAGTTCACAGGGCTCCCAAACTATGCCAGAATTGATTTGATGGGCCATGGCAACTTGAAGTTGAGAGCAGCACACACTATGTATTCATAAATATGTGTTTTACTTAGGAGTTTGAATTTTCCATCATTTCAGGCTGTGCAGCTAGCTTGCACAACACAATTAACAGAATTTGTTGCTGCGATAGGGGCTTGCAGTAGTGGTTCAATCGGGACACATGAGTCACGATTTAATCTAATTCTTTTCCTAACGCTATGGACTTCTCAATGCTAGTGCAAGTAAAGGATTGCAAAAATCCTTTTCTTTTTTTTTTTTGTCACTAAAGTAAAAGCTCTGCCTATGAATACATACACAAAGCACCCCTGTTGTAAAAGCAGCACCCATTTTACACTGTCACTTCTAGAAAAGGATTTGACTTCCCAGAGTGAGAGAATGCAACACAGTATGATTGTAGATTTTATTCAAACTAGCATCTTCAGCAATAAAGTAGTGGGTGTAATCCTTAGAGAGAGGTCATACCATTTTAATCACAGTGGTACAACCTGTATGTAGGCAAGCGATAAAATAAATTTTGAGACCCTGTTCTGAGCAATAGTATTCTATGTTCTCACTTCATACTTTTTTTTGCAACCTCTATGAATTAGGATGATTTATAACCTAATGTTGATTTAGATGAAGGCAGAGTTTGCAAGCTGCACATGCGGAGAACAGTGTGTATATTTTGGGAGGGTGCTCTGTAGCTCAGATCCCTTCCTTCCCTTCTGACTTGAATATAGCAAAACTACCTGTTATTCAGTTTTCAGAGACAGCAAAATGTGTCGGCCTGTCACACTCTGTAAGTCTGCTGTCAACAGGAACAACCCATCTTTCCTTCATGGCTAACAAATAACAACTTCCAAAATCTAAACACTTGCCTTTTATGTTCTTCAGGAAACAAGAAAGCAAGAACAAGAAAATGGAACATTATCCTCTTCCATGAAGATTCTTTAATGTGCTGGCACTTGCAAACTTTTGGAATATTACCTTATTCTGGCTTCATTCACTATATCACCATTAGCTTTGTGTTCTGGATAATGTGGTTAAATTATTGTGAATACTATAGTTAAATTACTAATGTTGCCTTGGTTGCTAATCCACTGCTGACTGCTTGTTACTTTGGATTGTGTGGCCTGTTACAGTTCACTGCCTTTTGTCCCTGTCTTCCCAGGGTACTATCTCTAACCAATTACCAAGTCTGATGCTTTCTTATTATTCTTGTTAGTTATTAAGCAGCAATCTTCGCTTTTCCTTTGGCATCATAGCAACAGTGCTAATAAAAACTGGATTGGACCTGAGAAGTAGAAGCTATATTTTTATCCACAGTGCAAGCCCAGATCAGCCTGCAGCACAGTAGGCTTCTCTGCTTTGCCATGTCAGACCTTGGCTGAGATGCCAAAGCAGACTAATTAATGCTATTTCTGTTGCTGTCACCCACACCCGGGGAGGTAAACTCATACCACAGAGCTGAAGTCATGCTATCAATTTTTTCTTGTTCCCATGCAGGCCCTCTGGATTTTAACCAGCAGCCCACAACTGACTATAGGCTGCACAAATTCCTAGAGCTATCTACTTCCTTTGCCATGGATCGTTTCAGCAATGTCCAAAATAAGTCAGTAAACTGGTGGACAGAGCCAGCTGGGAACTAAAAGTTTTATTTGCAGGCTATTGTACGTTTCAAAAATTGTAGTTCCCAGTTAGAATAAAAATTATGCCTAAAATAACCATTTTCTCCAATTGCCAATTCTTAAAATAGTATCAGTAAAGGACCATTTAAAAATATTTTGCTCTGAATCATTTAGCTTTGATTTTATACCACAATCAGTGCTGTAATAGTACATCTTTAACACGCCTAATATCATAGAATCATAGAATAGTTAGGGTTGGAAAAGGACCTTAAGGTCATCAAGTTCCAATCCCCCTGCCGTGGACAGGGACACCTCCCACTAAACCATGTCACCCAAGGCTCTGTCCAACCTAGCCTGGAACACTGCCAGGGATGGAGCATTCACAACTTGCTTGGGCAGCCCATTCTGGTGCCTCACCACCCTTACAGTAAAGAGTTTCTGCCTCATATCCAATCTAAACTTCCCCTGCTTAAGTTTGAACCCGTTACCCCTTGTCCTCTCACCGCAATCTCTAATGAAGAGTCCCTCCCCATCATCCATATAGACAGATAACGTATAGCAATCATTTACAATACTTTAAACATCTCATCAAAACTGAATTTTCCAGCATTATATTTTGAATTTTCTCTATAAAAAGTCAAAAATTGAACTTCTGAAAAATACTCTGAGTTACATGAAACAACTTTAAATGGATAATTATTTTTCATCACTCAGTGTTATTTCTAACACTCATAGGTTAGCCATACATACCTAGAGCAGCAAAGGCTACTTACTCTGGATCTGGATCTTCTCTCTTTTCTATGTCATCCTCAGGCTTGATTTGTCTGGTTTCTGGCCCCGCTGGGTGTCATGGCCTGTGCCTCCTTTCCGAACACTGGGAGGGGGAAAGCACAGATGTGCTCATCTCAGTGGGCTGGCAGGGACCCTCCCACTTAGGGACCCTCCAGCCCCTGACCAGCTCCAGCCTCAGAGTTGGAGCTAACATGAAAATTAGCAGCAGACAGATGTATTGCCTCTAAGTCAGCTACTAAGACACTATCAAAGATCCACTGCTTGACATCTGTGTCCATAGGAATCCCTTTTCTCTAGGTGTTGATGCAGATGTCAGGCCTTCTTTGCATCTTTGGCAAGAGAGAAGATCTTTAAACTTGACTGCCTCCTACATCTTAAATGCATTTTCTTATCATCTTGTCTCTGCAGCAATTTACTACTTTGTAAGGGGTAATAGCACCAATAAGTCAAGTAGCTTTTTACTTTGGCTTTCTCTGTGGAATGATTGTCAAGTGAAACCCACTGCTTTCTGCAGTCTTGACAGAGCAACTGTCGGCGTTGCAAAGGAACGAGGAGAGCACTTACCTGTAGTGAGGCAGGAGCAGGGATTCAACTCAGAGGGAATGTTTGTTTTGGCACCACAGAGAGGAGCCATGTTGGAAAAGATGGCTTACAAGGTACAGATGAGCAATGAACCAGGTTTTCCTTAGTGGCAGGCAAGAGCACATCGTACTTGGTATATCTCAGTCAATGTTAGATGCTACCTAGTAGTAAACAGTTCTTTCCCAACTATACTTACAAACCAGTGCTAGGTCTGGGAAGCCATTCTGATTTCTGTAGCAAAAGTCATGAAGGACTTCTCATTGGTGCCAACAAAACTGCTCAGACAGGGCACTTTTTTATAGAACAGGCTGAATTTTATAACAGAAGAAAATGTTTCTACCCCCTAAAAGAAAACCCAGAAAACCAACTCACTATAACATGGCATTCAACTATATTTTAGCCAAATTTTACATAAATCTAAAGCAAAATTTAAATGCCGAATGCCATTTCAAATGGAAATTTTAGCTTCATTTTTACAGTCGAAAATATTTTACTCATGAAAATGTATGATTTATAGAACCATGCTGCCTGCATACCAGCTTAGGACTGCCTTCCTTAAATTTGAAACTGTTTCCTGGGTTCAGCCAAATTTGACAAAGATACAGAGTCCTCAGAAATAATGAAGGATCAGCAGATTTCTTGACTATCTTCAGAACAGCCTTTGGGTGGCTGTGCAGAAAGAGTGAGACCCTATCAGCGGCTCTTGGAAGAAGAGGCAGCAATGTGAGTTCACCTGTTACACACCAAAGAGTTTGCACAAGAAACAGACATTATAAAACACTCCAGCACTTGGAGATTTTCCAGTAGAGCTCCAAACAACTGCAAATTCAAATCCACTAGAAACCAGCCACCCTACGTCTACATCTTACAGAACAATTTTTCCTCTTTTCATCATACTTTTTTTGTTTTCTACGCCTAAATGTATTACAAAAAAGAAAGGCATGTACTGTTCCATTTCTTCCAATCTCTTTTCTTTCTCTACTCATATTTTTTCAAAATTCACCCCAGGGACAAGTTTACAAATGAAAAAGTGAGCATGAAGGTCTGTAACTGATGCTTGCTAACTTTTGAAAACTCAAGGGATGTTTGTGAAAGAAGACTTAGCAAAAAATGAGCTTTGATTGACAGGGATTTTTCCTTTTTTTAGAGTAAGACAAAGTTAAATTTCTGGGAGAAAGAAGAAAATAAAAATCCTTCATTTCCAAAACAAAATTATAGTGGTGAGAAAAATTAAAGAGGTCTATATGGATTCCCTGACTTGAAAATAATTTACAATTTCTACGTTTTGATGTTTCAAGAAATGAAACTGAAAGGTCCAATAACTTGGTCATTAAGTTATTAAAGTTATTAAGTAAGTTTGTATGGTCATTCCCACACAAAAGCAGAAACTTCCCTTATAGTATATTTCCCATGATAAGCTACTCTTTTAACACATATGCTTATCAGTGGCACCTGAAATATGTAACACCAGCTTTTAATCCCTGAAGGCAGTTTGTTACAAGTATACATGTTGATAATGGTGAACATGTATTTATCTCTTAATTTTCAGTGCCCAAAAGGCACATAAGTCTTTCCCTGTAAGTAACACTTAAATACAGTTTTGGATGCTAGCAGCTGTTTTGCCATTAACTTCTCTCGGGCCAAGGAGGCAATGAAGATTTTAATTATGCAGGTCATTTGTGGAAAGCCTTCCCAAAGCCCAGTGGGATAACTTTCACTTATTGGAAATTTCATGTTTCCACATACCTGAATGTGAGCCAATTTTTCTTTTCCCTTCTATGTGGATAGGCTATTCACGTTTGGACCGCAGCAAGGACAAGGGATTTTAGACTATAGTGCAACTAATTCCTGCTTCCTTGTTCTCATGAATGTCATTTTTATTTCCTATTGTGTTTTTTTTTCCTTTGGGAATAAGATTATCTATTGTTTTAAAGATGATCCCAGTTTTCTGAGACCACGTCACCTTGGTAGCTGGGTGAGTTGATTTTCTAGGAAACAGTGAAGTGCAGAGCGCAAACAGAATTGCTTTAACAGCTATCAGGATGGTATCGGCATGAAATTTTCCCCACTGTCTCAGCTGTTCTCACTATATGCCAAATCACAGTTTCAGATAGCAGAAATAAATAGATTCATGTCTTCAGACTTGGATTTGGCTGCTACAGAACTCTGAGCTTTCTAAATACAAAGGCTCCTTCCATAGTCTTGTACAAATTTCAGAGAATTTGGATTTACAACCTGTATAAAGTTTCAGAAAAACAAAGGTATATCACATTGAAAAACATTATCCTGCTCCAACTGGCATGGCTTCTGCCATGAACTGAGGGTTTTTTTCGAAAGCAGACAGTGCGACCCACAGCTGACACTCAGAAATCTCCCCATCTGACATCCCAATGAGAAGTTAAAAACAACAAAAAAGCATACATTTAAATTCCCAAGTGCCAGGTATAAGCAGTCCATCTGCACAATCTGAGTCTACTTCAGCCTTACAGAATTTACTTTAAGCTATCCTTCCAGAGCACATCTCCTGGTAGCCTCCTGGTAGCCTGCTGCAGGGCAGACCGGCAGATGACACCCTGTATGTGCCTTTCCACTCACATGACCGCATCTGCACCACTCATTTAGGATAATGCCAACACCCCAAACAGAAGGAGTACTGAGACCTCCCAGTTCCTACTTGTGTTCTGAAGCTCTGGATTAGTGATGGGTAACATTAATCCTTACAACACTGAGTGATTACCTGACATTTAGGAAGCCTCCAGGGCAAAGCATGCCCAGTCTTTACCAGCTAGTGGAAGATGGCTGGGCATTACAGAGCTCCGGGAGCCCACGACCATACCAACCTCCTCCAGACTAGGAGGAGTGGTGTCCCAGGGGCAAACCTAAACCCAGCTGAGCACCTGGTGAGAGCTGTAATTGCACATAAGTATTGTGGACTTCCTACTACTGTGTAATCTTTGATTCAGGGAGCACCACTGGTGACTGTCCATGCAGATCCCTCTGTCACAAGCTCAGCAGTGTGTTCCTTGAATGATGAGCATGTACCACTCATCTAATAGCAGATATAAACAGACCACATTGAACACCAGCAAGTCTGTGAAGTTTTGCTCAGCTCTGCTGAGCACTCTGCTGGCTATGAAGCATGTGAGTTTCACAGATATTCCAGGTTTTGGGGTGGTTTTATTCCACTGTCATGTGTTCACCAGCTCTGTTTCCAGGAGATCATAGAATCATAGAATAGTTACGTTTGGAAATGACCTTAAGATACCTAGTTCCCACCCCTCTGCCATGGGCAGGGACAGCCCCACACTAAACCACACCACCCAAGGCTCTTTCCAACCTGTCCTTGAACGCTGCCAGGGATGGAGCATTCACAACTTCCTTGGGCAGCCCATTCCATCATGGAGCCCTCAAATAGCAGTGACTTCTAATTGCTACTATACATATGGGATTTGAACCAGTGACCTAGAGATAAAAGGAACCATTCCTGATCTTATTACACTTCTCCTGAGTCCACCAGTCCCTGAAGAATGTGATTCATTAACTGAACTGCTCTTTTGCTGACTCTATTTTTCCAGCACCTCATAACCTGCATGAAATTACAATATTTTTCCCATTCTCACTATATGTATGTCACATACTTATGTATATCCAGCTATTTTGCTAGCTAGCCTCATAGGAGTCGTGTAAACGGCATTATCAAAATTGCATCTCCCTGATTCATTATTTCCAATTTTATAAAATAGCTGAGTTAGCGAAGACACTATAAAAGGAGTTTTTAAATAAACATGCTTAATCTTCTGGAGATTAAAAGAGATAGCATGGGTGACGTATAATGACTATTTTACCTCAAAGCCATCAGAAATACAATGTACAAGGAAAGCACATCAAACAAATAGTCACAATAGAGAGCACTTCAATGAGAAGATAATCACACTGTAGGATTTGCTTCAACTCAGTGTCCTAAATATTTCCCTATATGAAAACCAAAATGAAACAGGAATATTTTAAGAAAAACTAAACACATTTATATTCCACAGCATATTTAAAAAGAAAAAAAAAATGAAATGCAACTAATATCTAAACTAATTTATTTTAAAATTAATTCCTAGAACTTAAATTTGTCCAACAGACAAAAATTAAAATAACTTAAGAAACTAGGGAAAATAAAAGCAAGGAGATCAATTTCTAGCATGATACAAATTTTTATCAATAAAAGTAAATTTATTAGGAAATGTGCCTCTGACCAGATATCAAGAAAATTACACTGACTGTCTGATTATCTTAGTATTTTTTGCCAGAGAATGTATGGTATTCAGAAGAAACACATGGCCTGCCAATGTAGAAACTCATGGGAGGCAGTGTAGATTCAACTCTGTAGAAAACAAATTAATTTAGTAAATCACAAATCCTTCTGCTACTCATCCTGGCTGAAAAGGGATGGCTGATGCAGGATAATGCCCAATTTTCACACACCGTGCTGGGCTATTAGATGTACAGGTGCTATTGACTTCTGTCCAGATCCTCTGTTGGTACAACTGGCATAAATCAACTGAAGTAAATTGAGGTATTCAAATTTACTTAGGTAGCCAGGAGAAAATCACACATTCATTTGCAGCCTGAGAAGCCCAGAGTAGGGTATTTTAAGGCATATTGTGCTCTTTGAAGTTAGGAATGTGATTAACTCCTTCCAACAGATGCAGCCTCTTTGTGACTAATGGCTTTTCCACTGACTAAATATTTGGACTCATGCTCCATAGGGCCCAAGCTTCCTGACAGATTTTCACTAACCAAGATCTCATTTCTATTGTGCAATTATTCTGTTAATTAATTTTTCACACATTTCAGTCATGTGCACTTGGCATTTGATCTGTCCCCAAGTCACTCTACAAACACAAGAAGCCAAAACAGGAAAAAATTCAGAAATGGTACCTGGCTATACACTTTTGCTAAAAATTTTGGGTCATGCCTCTTGCCAGATGATTGTCCATATAGCCACCTGACTAGCACATAGCCTAACTTAGTAAGCCCCGATGATTTCCAAACAGACAAAGACAAAGGCATCAAAGAGCCATAGATCACACACAGCAAGTGAGAAGGAAGAGCTTTGCTCTACCTCTCTAAGAGAAGGGTCTGGAATCCACTCCCTCCCTTCCTCTGTCCCCAGGCATTTTGTTTTAATAAATTTTGCTAAGATAGCTTCAAGTACTCCAAACTCAAACCCACCTGTCTAATATTGCTTGTTTACCTGGCATTACAACAAAACTTCATCTTGAGTAAAGGAGCCCCACCACAGACTTTATATCAGTCACCATCTATGAACAGTACATGCTATATTAACACCAGAATCAGGAGAGGAGAAATAAGAGGTCACCTACTTTTTGCTTGAAGCTACAGACAAAACATTTTTACTCAGTTTAAGTTCTTTCAGCCCAGGTTGTATGACAAACGCAGTTTTGTGCCAAACAGTGGGCGGGCTTGCAGCCGCTGCTGGAAAGGCAGCAGTTACAGACCATTGCAAGCCAGTCTAATGCCTCAATCTGTTGAACAGCTCTTGGCTAGTTCAGATGCCAGATTAATCTCTGCTGGGCTATGAGGGTGTTGCCTGTAGTCCACTGCACATACTGAGACTGAACAACTGTTGGATCAGGGTCCCAGATATCCAGAATTCCCAGTCAGTGTTTAGACTTGAAAACAGGGAGGACAAAAGCCTCATGGCTTTTGAGCAGTACTTATTTTAGTTCTTAATACAGCTAGAATACACAAAGATTTTCAGATTAGAAAAATGTTCCTTGCAATTGATGGTTGGGCTATACTTACAGTGTACTAGGTGTTCAATGTAATCAGGCTAGACAATTTGTGATGGCTAGTGCCTTTTTCTGCTAGTAACTGAAGAAAGAAAGTCATAAAAACTTGAGGGAGGTATCGTGCCCTTCAATTTAGTGTCAAAAAGAGCTCTGTAGCTCTATAGTACCAACGGGACTTCTCAGAAATAGTAAAGTATATCAGATCCTTGTTGGCATAAAAAAAATAATTAAGAAAAAAATACCAACTGTTCGATATTCAAACATGACAGTCTCATATTTGCATTGACATGAAGGTTTCTCAGTCATTTCAATGGGAGCTTGGATGAAAGAAACAGATCTGAAGGTTTCTTCCACTGCTTTTTTTAACACTGCCTCCAAGGTACTTTTCTGTCTTCTCTTTTTTATACAACTTATCAATATGTATTTCAGAGTTTTCTACTTTTATGTTTGAACACATCTTTTTTAAAAGGGAGCACGATCAGTTTCTAAGGATGCTACTTAGTGGTACAGAAAAGCAGCCACAGACTGTGAGGAAAGTTTTCAAAAGCCCATGGGAAGTGACAAGGATGGAAAGCTGATCTTTCCACAGCAAGTCAGTCCTTGGCAGCTTTCAGGTTATACCCAGCTGGTGTATACTGTAACCTTTCATGGGTGCCAGGTCGTGCTCTGGACTAGGATGGATCTCTATTACCAGTCCTGAAGACAAGCCCAACATTGTACATTATTACTGTCACTCGCCAAAATGAAACCCCCAGTTCTGCTCTTCACTTCAAAAACCACTTGAGCTTATTTATCCCACCTTTTAACCAGGAAGGCATCACTTCTTATATGGCTAAAGCTTAACCTAGGGGAAAGTCTGAGTACAAGCTGAGGAGAAGAATCTTACCTGACTTAAGCAAAAGAAGAGTAGTTTTATTCTTGATTTCAGGTAAGAGGGAGTTTGTTCTTAATCATATTGCGTTATAGCCTCCTTTCAAATTAGGACGCTAAGAGTTCTTCCACTTTTGTTTATGCATGTCTTCTGTAGGCATTTCAGTTTTGGAATAAGATTAATAATCTGTACAAAAACACACAGCTAAGAATAAAAGAGGCAATTAGGGTTACATTCAGGTGAGCTCTCCACTCTAAAATAACAAGAATTAAAACAATTATGCAGTTCAAGGATAATAAAAACTAATGTCCCCCTAGAGAACCTTCAGTTCCTCTCCTGGTCCTTATTTCTAATTAATCCTTGAATCCTTTTGTAGGTTAATGCAATTAACAATAGGGATAAACTCCGTAGTGTTTAGGCTATTGGATTTGCAGAACTTGCTTTTCTTTGCTATGACCATCGGGGATCTGAGGAAATGCTGCCATCCCCTGAAACCTTCCTTCGTTCTAGCATCAGCCAATGACATGAACACTCAAACATCTCCTTTTAGCTGCACTGAAGGTACCCGAGAAGGAAAATCAGTTCAGTATAGTATTGAAAAAAAACAAATGTATCACAGAAACAATGTTTGCTCCCTGCACTCACACTTCCGATCTTCTCATTGTACTGTGACTATCCAAAATTAATACCACCAGCATGTCCTCAAAAATGCACACTCTTCTTGCAAAAAACTCAGCATTAGATCTAAATCCCAAAATGAGCATATGAAAAGCATGTTTTTCCCACAGGAATATAAATACCAAAATGTTCTGTAGGATGAGACTGTATACAGCCTAAGACAGTGATTTCAGTTTTCTTCTTGTCTCACCCTTATTTTACTAGCCCCCTGCTGTTTCTACCTTTTCCAGCTCTTTCCATCTAGAGGTGAATCAGAAGCTCACGGGTGATGCCCTTCCTGCCTTTGTCTCTTCTGTTACATGTTCATTAGCTTTTTGAGCTTCATATTACAGTCATCATAGTTAAATATGCAATTCAGGTTTTCCTTTTAATTACCCAAAAATGTATAGTCAGGACCCAGTGTACTACTTTTCCTAATCACAGGTGAAATATGTGTGCAATATTGGCTCCTCTGTTCCCTTTCATCTCTCCTTTTTTAGTGTCTTCTCCTTTCATGCTCATGTCACAGAGGAATCTCAACATTGGGTAACTGGCTATGGGTCCTCTAGCTTCCAGTGTCCTATTGACCTCAACACCTAAACTGAACTTTGCTTTCCACCCACTATTTCATGCTCAAAGCTTTTTAGATCATGTTCTTCTCCTCTAGATAACTGCTTGTAGGTATTTACCTTCCACTGAATATCTCTCCATCAACAAGGAGACAGAAGAATAAGCACTGATGGAATACCTCTGTGAAACTTGTGTTTCAAAAAAAAAGAGACTGGTATCCTGGTCACATCCTGCAGATGTCCTGTGAGCATTGAAAGAGCCTGAAAGCCTGTATTTAACCCTAGATATTATTTTCCTTTCCACAGTATCTCAGAAGGTTTCCAAAAGGATGCTTTTGTTTTCCAGGCCCATGGGTTTTTAGCTTGAAATTAAAAATAGACAATAAAATGACACCAGTTATTTTTAGCAAAGAATTGATTATGGAGTATAAATAGTGTAAATTAAGAAACAAAAGAGCCATTTTTAAAAGGTTTTTGATTAAATCTATATCCTCACTGTCTTCTATCACAGCGTGTCCATGCCTTCTGTGGTTCCTTTCTCTATTTTTAAAAACATCCATAGCTCTGTGAAGGACTTATGAAGTAAAAACCATCATCTGTGTGCTTATACATTTAAAATATGTGAATGTAAGTGGAAGCCTGAAATGAAAGTGCTTATTAATAACATTTTTTATTCATACAGCAATAAGAAAAGGCTTCATTTGTTCATCCCTTGATCATCTTTTTCATTTCAATTACCTTTTCTAAAAGGAAGTTAAACATTTTCTCTGGATTCCAGCAGGTCTCCAGTTAAAAAGAAAACGAGACAAAACACTTTCAATCTTGGGTAGGTTTTCCTGTGACTTTTTTTTCTCTCATTTCATCTATCTGTTAATGAAGCTCCTGGCATCTGGTAATCAGAATTGAGAAAAGCTAATTTTTGTGAGAAAAAAAAACTCCTGCCTCCTAGCCCTCATGACAATTCCTCATACTGGCCACCTAATACCAGGACCTCCCCCCAGTTTGAAAACTCAGAGGGACCTTGATCTGAGCTCACTGAACAGCAAAAAACACCTCTTCTGGTGTTCTCCTGGAGTCCTACTCTTCAGAGATCCCCGCTGCAGAGCTTGCCCCAGCTGCAGAGATGTACCCTCACCACATTGCCCAATTGGTGGTGGTGGAGCAGGAAGGCACATGGGAGCTCAGGGTGAGATTGTGGGACAGACCTGATCCTGATCTAGGGTTTTGTTCTCCCCCATTCCCTGTTGTGTTGCTTCTCCTACTGCCTCTGCCCACAGATTATACTCCTAAATCTCCCAGCAGTTTTCCCTGTAGCATTCTCCAAGAGATGACTTTCCTACAATACTGTTGCACTCCAACTTCTTCCAAACTGGGGCAAAACAGTCCATATTTTGTGAGGTTATCAAGAGATGAGGGGTTCTAAGATGAGTCAAGTCTATGCATAAATAAGAATGCCACCTTCTACCAGGATTCAGTAGAAAAGTATCAAAGAAAGGAACATGCTCCACATACACAAGTCTTCTTTCCAATCAGCTTGTATGCAGGACTATAAATATCAAAATCACTGCCTATAAATATGGCAGTGGTGTAGGTCATGCACTCACTGAGAATTAATAGTATATCTTTCCATGATCCTTGGGCCTTGGCTGTTGTTGGAAAGGAGGCTTGAGTAAAAAAGAGAGAAATGCCTCCAGATAGTTTTGTACAAGTAGTAAATGATCTTTGACCCATCATTTCAAACTGAATGTACAGCTCAGGGCAGAACTTTCTAACTGTATACAAAGAAAGGCTTCTCATTTTAGTGTAACATTGGAGCAGATAATCAACATTAATTTATCTTTGCATTATTTCTTGTCTAGCTTTACTGTTTATATGGAACTGATACTAATATGAGTTTACACGCGTATTACAAGAGATCATCTATATTTCAGCTTGGGGACAATGTTTCTGGTAGTTGAATTTATTGAATTCTAATTAACACCAGCCCCAGAACAAACCACTTCTTAAAAAAAGCCCCAACAAACAAAAAAATTTAAATAATATGGTGTTTGATGGGTATAAGAGGAAATTACACTATTTTCTAAAATCAGGATTTCTAGTAAAATAATAGTCAAACACAAGCTTCTTGAATGTACATTCAGGAAAGCAGACATAAGCCCCAGAAAAATAGACAGGTATAAATGAGTTGAAAGCAGCAATCATTTGGGTGGTGCTGTAAAGTCTCCAAAGACAATTTACCTTTCCCTTATCAAAGGGCTATGAATGACCTCCTGACTGACTGGGATCAGTCAAGATAACTTTGAGACACTCTGCACTAGGAAAATAAATGGGTTTTGACTCTGCAAAGTTTATTATTTCCTGGTTCCTACATACCAAATGGAAAAATAGGCCATTTAGAGAAGAGCAGCATGTAGTCAGATGGTTTCAGTACCTCTAAGTATCTTGCTGCTCTTGATCAATAACACAACTTTGTACACTTGGCTGGCTCACCAATGTTGCACTTTCTTGCACTCTGAGAAATGTGGTTCATTAGTCTTTAAAATGATCTGAGGGTCAGCATAGTGAAGGGCAAAAAGGGGTCAGGAAACCAGCTGATTTGTGATGGGTTATTCTGTTTTCTCCCTGATCATGCATTGTCAAGTTGCTAGAAAGTTCTTTTATGCAAGAGCTTTTAATAACTATCCCTTTTACATGGACATTCAAGCTTTTCTTGGCTATGGACTTTTTGCAGGAGACTTGGTGCCCTGATGTAGGGAAATGAGTGCTTAAGCAGCTATTTTTATGGGTCTATAATTTTATCTCACTTTTTTTTTTCCCCTGTGATTCTTCTAAGTCAGATACTTTAACAAGTAACCCACCTCCTCCTTCAAGTCAGAGAGCTATTATTTTTAACAAAGCTGACTGATTGCCGCCAGCTTTCTATTTAGCAGCTATTTCAAGTATTTATCCCAGTCAGATGCTATTGAAAGCTTATAACATTGTACAGAAAGATATAGCTCCATATTGAGCAGGTCTGTGTCACCACATACTCTCTCTGAAGTTTACTAATCCTCCCTTGCTCTCCAGTCCAGTTTGTTATAGGAAGCTCAGATTCAACCTTTTGTACTGAGATCTGACACATCCAGGATAAGAAAGAACACCCTCCCTTATGTCAACCTATGGGCTAGGCCACTTTCAGCCTGTCCTTATATGTATAGACAGGGGGAGAAAACACAAAAATATCGATACACAGAAAGGAATCTCACTGTCTCTTGTCTTAGCTGCTCATCTCCAACATTTCCCATGTATTACCACAAGTGCGTAATCTGCCACACAGAAACATGAATCAGTGAATAAATCTGGTTAAAAACTGATCCAATATAAAAAGAATGAAACAATTTTTAATCTGAAAAGATTTGCTCACTTTACTGTGAATGCGGCTGCACACTGGGGAAAATTTCACCCAGGTCACCGTTAATGAGCAATGATTGAACAGAATAATTGATTGGGCAGTGTTGACCCTCGATGGACATCAGGTGCCCATCAAAGCACTCCCCTCCTCAGCTCAACAGTGGAGAGAAGATATAGGGAAAGGCTAGTGTGTTCCTATATGAACAGGGAGAGGTCACTCACCAATTACTGTCATAGGCAAAAAAGAGAGTTGACTTTGGGAAATTAATTTCTGACTAATCAAATCAGAGAAGAATAATGAGAAATGAAATCAAATCTTTAAAGGATCTTCCCCCCCCCCCCCCCCCCCTTCCCAAGGTTTACTT
>JANRGW010012480.1:0-30697 GCA_024733675.1 Psilopsiagon aymara | reverse complement strand
GCCCCCCGGACAGGGGGTTTTTGCTCCCCGCTGTTGTCCGGTGGCCCGGCCTGGTGCTTGAGACAGGGGTTTGCCGCGCCCCGGTGTTTTCCCGGGCTTTGGCACACCACTCTATGTTACCAAAAGAACAACCCCGAAACACCCAAATTGTCGTTTTATTGCTCTGGCTGCTGGCTTTGCAGCACCCTTACTTGTGCGGGCTGTTCCGTGAAAAAGGCTGGCGAGGCGTCTGCCAGACAAGTTCATCCAGGGACTGTGTGGGTTAAACTAACAGCTACATGTGTTGATACTGCCCTGGCCTTCTGGCAGGAGCAAAGTCGATTTGGAAGGCATTTTGACAGTTTAGAGTTGTTCGTGTAGCATCAAACGTTGTAGATACTGGCGGAAAAACGTGCTGGGTGCTGGGGAGGTAGTTCATTGGATGAGCTGTCATTTGTTTTCCTGAACAAATTTTGAGTGCTAATTTGCAAAAATTGATTATTCTATTATTGATGATGTGACTGCGTGCCTGTCATGCAACAAAAGGGTAAT
Organism: Psilopsiagon aymara; assembly: GCA_024733675.1. Lineage (NCBI taxonomy): Eukaryota > Metazoa > Chordata > Aves > Psittaciformes > Psittacidae > Psilopsiagon > Psilopsiagon aymara. The sequence goes on along the minus strand of JANRGW010012480.1, from coordinate 30,166 downwards.
CTGCCCTGAAAGCATGCTTCAGAAAGGTTTTTCGTTAAAAAGTCCTCTGTGCCGTGTCTGTCAACTTGAGTGCTGTGTGAATGCTTCGGCAGAGAATTCACACCCTAACAGCTACTGTACCTAAACTCTTCTCAGCTCAGTTTCTCTCCAGTTCTGTTGGGCTGGCTTTAGTTTTTGTCTGTGACAGCCACACACAGGCAGCTGTTCTCTGTGGCTGGTGTGCTGGTGAGTCCAAGCTAAGAAGCGGTTTCGAAAGGATGAGTGATAGACAAGTCAGATTTAGTGCTGTGCTGACATGTTTATGCAAAGGGTAGAGAGCAGGGTTATGCCAGCCTGCGAAGACCATGTAAGGCTGCAGAAACCTGGGTTTGAACCTGCTTAGGTTGTGTGTTTTCATTGTATAGCATATGTTGGTTTTTATGTTTACCTAATGTTTGTGAATGTTCTTTTGTGAGTTAAAGCACAGACCTCATGGGGCTACAGACTAGACGCTAAATGTATTTGAAGGTAAGTACTTGGCTTGGAACTCTGTAGTGGCAGATTACTCTTGTTTGGAAGGGTCTACAGGCATATAAATAACAGACCCCTTCCGAATTATTTGGTTGATAGGTTGGGAAGGTGATGATAAATCTCCTCCAGTGAAAAAAAAGAAAAATTTCAGCTCCCATTGTGTGTATATTTTCAAGTATGCTAGAGTATTGGGGTGTATCAAGACTTCTTTAAAGATGCAAGGTATTTGTAGTAAAGAAAACTGAAAGATTGGAATAACTTGAAGATTTAATTGAGGCAAACCCAGTTCTTTTATCTATTATTAGTTAAAGTACAAGTCCCAAAGGTTTGTAGGATTTTTTTATGCTTAAGTTTCCCATCTTTTGTATAATACTTTGATTTAAGGTTTTAAATCATTTCATTTCTATAGTTCATATTGTGAACTTGCTTATACAACAGTTGCATTTGTTTCATATTAAAGTATAATTAATTTATTTTCTTTTGAAAAGACAAAACAAGTTAAAGCACCTCAAGGAACATCTTGGCCATAGAAATAATGTATTGTTTAGCACTGAGCAAGTAAAACCAAAGCCTGTTTTCTAATATATTATTTTTCTTTGCTAGGTCACTTTTCCATGTAAGAAAAATTGCAGACTACAAGTATGGGAAAGAAACGCATCAAAGGCAAAACTGCACAGTCTGATGAGTCTCCAGATATGCTGGGTGTGTTTCCTCTGAGAAGTTTGTGGTCCTAATTTTTGTTTTAACCTCAAAGAGGGCTTGAAAACTCATTAATATTAGAAGGCCTTTACATTAGTCACTGGCTTTGAAGTCTCATTTACAAAGTATAGGTTTGTATAATTGAAACTGGACTACCAAGAAACTGAGTTGCTACTTAGATTAAGTATGCTAGAAAATAATAGTAATAATCCTGTCTTGAAAATTAGGATTATTTTCTGGTTTTCAAGAAACTCTGACACAATTCTTTAGTCATACACAGATTGTATAAAATTCCTCAGAATATAAAGGGTTTGTGGAGTCAGCTGTCAAAATGGTTGTGGTAGGTTTAAGCAGCATTTTCCTAATGAAGATTTTGTTGCAGAAGATTCTTGCTTCAGCAAAAAATATTGTGATTAAAATGTTTCTGGGAAACCATTTGTCTTTACACTAGTGCCTAGCTTAGTACTGTCCCTGGACATCTCTAGTCATGGTGCTTCTTGGCTAAAACCTCTTTCTCATCCTTGCCTTCTGTTCCTAATCCCAAGTTTATGTTACTCTTCTAGCTCTACTGGAGCTCACCCCTGTGTTGAAATTTCATGATCTTGTTTACTTTGGTTGATCTAGCTCTGAATTTTGCTTGTGCTGTGTAGTATTCTCTTCTACCACCTTTTCTGACCAGGTCACAGATTGTGTCTCACCCATCCTTTTTGTTGGTCCTGACTGGGAAAACGAGTTGGGCCATGGTAATTAGAGGGCATTTACAGTTTTAGCTAAGAGGCTCAGTGTGATGGCCTGTCTATTTTAAATTCAAGTCTACTTTACTTTGGTTTCCTGCTTGTCTTGGTCTTGTGTTACCTTCTGTCTTTTTAGCTTCTTTTGTCTTTTCTTCCTGAAATCAAGGTCAGTGTCTGCTGTGAGTGTTCCAGCAAAGAAATCGGTTATGGTACATTTGCTGATGGTATCTCACTTCTTTGGCTAAAAGTAGGCTGGTTTACCCTGACAAAGTCCTGTAAAGCCACAAATGTAGAATAAGACTGATCATGGTAAATAATTTCACTATAGTAGTAATGGCAATAAACAAAAGTGTTGTTTAAAAAGACAGTTTTGAAGTTGTAGATGAAGCTTGTGGGGTATTTTGGTTTGTTTTATTTTTTTTGGGGGGGGGGAGATTTGGTTGGATTTTTTTTTTTTTTTTTTTGAGGCTTAGGTGCATCTGAATGTCTGTATTTGGCTCTGATTGGCTTGCACTTGTACTCTGGTAAAATCCTGTAATCCTGGACAGAAGTAGAACTGTAGATACAAAACTTGTCACCAGTTTCAGCTCGTGCCAAGAGAAGTTTCCTGTCTCGAAGCTTTAATCTTGGATATGATCCCCAGCAGAGATAGATTGAGGTTTTTATGCCATCTGAGCAATGAAAGTACCTCTGTAGCAAAGGACTTAAGGCAGTTGAATTATGTAAACAGCTATTTAATTCTTAATAGTGTCACAAAAATGTGATACAGCATTTTCCTTTAACTTGGGGTTTGGTTTTTTTTGACTTTTGAGGTAACTGCAGTGTCAGATATTTGACCTTGTATTTGCAAAATCAGACACTTGTAGCTGCAAATAGTGAAGAATTGTAGGCTGATGTAGGCTAGATGTCTTAGAAACACGCACAGGAGAAAAAGGGGGAGGGATTAAAATGTGTTCCTTTTATAATTTTTATTTTTTTGATTTTATTTGGAAGATCTTGAAACAGTTTGCGTATGCGTTGTTTGTCAATTGCAGTTTCTCTGTTCATGACTCAAGCTTACAGCTTTTCTTTACGCAAGTGCACTGTAACCAGCAATCTTAAAAATTAAGCAAAGAAGAAATAAGGTAATTAAACTCCTGATAGCTCTTAGCAACATATGCCTGTTCTCAGTGCAGCCATTCTTAGCAGGGTGTGGTTAAATAGATGGAGTTCACACCAGGCCCAGAAGGTGCATCTCCATGACGTGTGTAGTATTGTAGTGTGAAGTGATGGTATAGGCAGGATGACTCTACCTTTTGTTTCTGCCGTAGTCTGCTGTATAATTTCACTGATGCAGCTTAGCTAGAAGCACAGCCTCCGTAACCTCCACTTTATAGGCCAGGCAGGTGCTGCCTTGGTGACAGGGAAGCATGGCAGTGGGTTGTGGCTGTATCCTGGGTGGTGTGGGAATCATAAGATCACAGTAACAGAAGCCCACAGCCTGGCACAGTAGGTAGGTTTTTATGCTGTTTTGTCAACAACCCTGACTAAATGTGGGTTTGAGTGATAATTTCTCGTTTGTTTGGTTTTGTAGCTTAGGATGCAGTAGCAATATCCCTGTATGTGAATGGGGCTAATGAAGGGTTTCTTTCTGCTATATCTGCTAAATTGTTAGTGTTTTGTTGACTTTGGAAATGCTGTCCAAGCTTTTGGATTGCTACCTGTGTCTGACATTTCCATTTTTTATGATACCTACAACCTTCTTGTGCTTTTTATTTTGTAGAACCTGTGTGCAAGCATGTTCGTAAAGGATTAGAACAAGGTCATCTGAAAAAGGCACTGCTGAATGTGGAATGGCATGTTTGTCAGGACTGCAAGGCAGATAATAAGACACAAGAGAAGTCTGAGGAGGAGACCAATGGAAGCCCTTCAATATGGTTATGTCTAAAATGCGGCCATAGGGTATCTTTTGTTTTGTTGTTAATTTGTCTTAATATCTTTCAGTGCCTCATAATATAGTGGAACAAGAGCATTTCTAATTCAACTGTTGTATTCTTTTTATTATTTTAAAAGTGGTGCTACATAAATGATTTTTTCTACTGTAGTGTGATTCAAGAATATCTGCTCTGAATTGGAAATGAAGTACTTAGAAGCTTGGCACAAAGGCATTTAGCAGGCTTAAGGCTAAAACACCATCTTGAGGACTTGTTTTCATAGAAAGTCCAAATTATTTTGCTAAGAAAATAAAAATTTCTGTTAATGCTCCTAGTTTGTGTTTCTTACAGTAAGATCTTATGCTCACATTGGTTTAGTAAACTTAGAACTCTGCAAGCTGGAGAGGTTTTTGTCCTGTTCCATTCTTCAAGCTGTTCAAATTGGAATTTGTAAATTAAATGTTCTGTCCCTGAGCAACTTTATAATTATTCTGCACCCATTTCTCTCTGCAGAAGTAAGGGTCTTAAAATAGAGACCTGACCATCCTAAATAGTTTAACATGATTAGACAGTTTTCATTTTAATTCTTTGTTTATACTTTGACTTTATGTATGTTTCATTGATAGTCAACTGGATTTTGTGATGCTTCTGGTTATCAACATTATAGGGCTGTGGCAGAAATTCTCAAGAACAGCATGCTTTAAAGCATTATGAAACGCCAAGATCAGATCCCCATTGTTTGGTTCTCAGTTTGGACAACTGGAGTGTGTGGTGAGTTTGTCAGGCAACAGTTATAAGTCATAGCTAGAGGGCATCAGAGGCTGGGTTATAATTTGTTTTCTTTTCCGTGTGAATTCTAGGATTTACCTCTAGAAGGGTATAAAGTATTTCCACACACAAAGTTCTCAGCAGTCTTTGCTGAGATTTGCTGAATAAATACTACTTTCTTGTGAAATTCATAACTAGAAAATTTTTGTAATTGAAGTTGAAATCAGCCAACTGGTAAATGCTGCTTTTGCTTGGTCAGAATACTGACACTGGAAGCCAATATTGATACGTAACTTTAAATCTTAACTTTCAGCTTTGGGAGAGGCTCTTTTCTCATGAGCGCTTTGTGACAAACTTATTTTCTCAATAAGTGTTACTTATTAATACCATATGTATCATTAAGAAGCACAACTGTAGAGTTACAAGATACCACTGGATCAGTTGATACAAATTGCATCTACCTGGTAGTATTTCTTTCTTTTAAAAGGAACAGTGCATTATTAAGTAAGGGGAAACCTTAATTTTCTAATCTGTGCTATATACAAATACTGTGCCTGACATACAATTTTCATTTTGCTTAGTACCCTTTTTTTTAAAACTCATTATCTGTCACTATGTTCATTTTCACAGAATCTTTTTTTATATAGCAAGATTTTCCTACTTGATTACATATAACGCTTATGTGTAATGATCAATATTTTTATTGAACTCTAGAATGGAAATAGATATTATTAACTGCATGCATTACTAATGAATTAGTGAACTTTTAATTTAAATTAGTGTTAAAAATATGGTTTAGAAGTGCTTTATTCTCTTTTCTAAAACTTAGTTTTTAAATCTGAGTGCTTGCAGCTGAGAGGAAGTTGTTGAAGCAAGTTGTTTTGCTTACTTCTTGAATTTCTTGGTTGTACAAACTTGCACAAGAAATTATTCACTGATATATTGGTATAAATTGTTTTAAATCAGATCTACAGTCAAGAACTGCATTTCACAGTGGGCCTGGTATATAAAAGCAAAACCAGTTTTGATCAGAATTTATTAATGCTATGAAAGTGTGAATAAATCTTTCTAGGGTTTGTGTGCATTTGTGGTTGAAATTGGCATTTAAATAGTACCTGTAAACAGTTTAAAGAAATGTTTTGAACTTGGAGAGGAAGAGGAGAGTTCTAGTAATTCATTAAGTTCTGCTGTTTTGGGCTTATGACAAGTGCTGTTGTATGCATGTTCACTACTGGCATGACATAGCAGTTGGACCTACTTATGTTTTTTCCCCCTACCAGACAAACAGCCATCACCAGGAAAAAAACAGCTTTTTCCAATGCCTTGATTCCTTCAAGGTTCCCTACAAAATTTTTGATGGATAAAAGGTTATGATGTAAAAATTACCCATGGAAATAACTGCCATTTATTATTCAGGAGTAAGAATGCCTATTTTTATAATTAACCAGACAGACAGTAAATACATAATCGGGGGTCCAAAAATTGAGCCAGTATTTTTACTATGACATGGAGAAATGTGAAAATTGCAGCTGATTTCAGGGGTGATGGAGATTTAGGGAAGCACTTTGCTGCAGACTTCTGCTGCTTTTAAGATCAGAAAATAGTCTGATATATGGTAATCCTGAAATCTGCTAAATGCATTTGTGCCTAAGATGGTGTGTTTCAAAGTTAGAAGTGTTTGCAATTTCAATACTTTTTGCCACCTATTCAGAGAGCTGATTAAGGCAGAACTGCAAAAATCAATACATGCAACTCCCTCAGCTTGTATGTGTTCTGGCAGAATTTTACTCAAGCTTTTATCGCTGCAGCTTCTCTCACAATTTTGTTTTAAACAGACTAGTGGCCTAACCATGCACTTCCTTGCTCATAAAGACACAAATAGGTTTGTATCAGCAACGGAAAAGCAAATAAAAGCATGCAGGACTAGTGGAGGACAACAATTTATTTCTTACCCAGTGTAAATGAAATTAAAATACTTGCTTGGCTAGAATACTCACAGTATTTTTCCATGCCGTAACAATGTAAGTAATTTCCTGTAGGGCCTGATATCTTTGTTGATTTTGGCAAAATTTTCCCTGTATTTATTTTACTTGCAACAAAGTTTCTAAGCACAGCTTTTAAGAGTCTAATTTATACTTGTAAATCACAGTGTCCTGTCACTGAAGTAATTTAGTAAAGATAATTTTTAAGCTTTCTTTTCTTGTTCAAAAATAGATTGAACTCTTCTCCAAGACTTCTAAACCTTAAAATAAATCTTGTAATTTTGTGTAATGAATTGCATCAGACAAGCAAATAGCTTAGGAATTTTAAACAATAGGAAAAAAATAGGATTAATTCTCCTTCTTTTCTGGGACGGCGGAGACAGGTGCTACGTATGTGATAATGAAGTTCCATATAGTACTTCAAGCCGATTGGGCCAGACTGTGGATTATATTAGAAAACAAGTTTGCATTGGTTCGTCACATTCAGGTAAATAATTGTAGTATGCATTCAGTAAATCAGAAAGTCCCTTCAATGTCGGCGACACTACTGTAAATCCAGAATGTAGACTAAATTAGGTTTAACTTCTGGAGCACCTTGTAGTTAAAGTAAAAAGCTAATTTCCTCTTTTTATTTAATGTGTTGCTCAGCTGATCTGTAAGGAATTGACTTGCAGTACTTAGAAGTGCTGTGTTTATTCATCAGAATTGATTGCTTAGTCTGTCTTGAGATCCAAAGGATACTTTGAGTGTTTAAAAGTATTTTTGTAGGTATTTGTGAATGCATCAGCTGGAATTACTGTCTCCATCTGTTGTAGCACATGGAGGCATATATGAGGGGATTTGTCTGCTGTGTCTGTACATTTATTATAGGTAGCTGCAGTGCCTTCAGAACTCTCTAAAACAGTATGTTCAGCCTGCAGTCTGGCTATAAGACGTGGCTGTTTATAAGGAAATAAACCCAGCAAAACCGCCCACTTTCCACCGTGGCAAAACTGGTTTTGTACAAGGCATTTCCACTAGAAAACCTGGAAGAATTTGCGTATCAAAATAAATGCTGTAACTCATAGCTATTAAAAATTACACATTTGGGTGAAATTGTAGCCCCTTGGGAAATAGATCACAGCCATCCAGCAATGCCAAGTGGCTGTCTCCAAATACTTGTTCAGGAAGCAGCTGAGATTTTCCCACAGAGACCAGAATCTTTGAGTGGTTTTGGTCAGTCTTTTCTAGATGCACAGTTTTTCTGCATCTGATACCCTTGACCTTCATATTGGTTGCCAAAATTCTCCTTTTCAGGTTTGAACTGGAAAATAAATGAATACCTGGTTGCAGTTGTTGCTTCAGGTGTTCTGTCTGTTGTTGTCCATCCATCTGTTTCTTGTCCATCTGCAAAGACTGTCCTGTCTGTTGCCCTTTCTTTCTCTGAGCTGGTGTTACTTTATTTTAAAGTTAATCTTGGCTCACAGCTCTCTTTGTCAGAAACTAAGTCAATAGTAGACTGCCAAACTGGCAAAACCAGTGTAGGTGTTATTCTGAAAATTAACCAGAATTCCTTTATGGTTTTATTATGGTCATTGAAATTTTGAACTATGCACCAAGGTATTTTTAGGGAAGATATCTTAATGTCTTAAGGAATATAAACCTTCCAGTTTCATCTGCTTATGTTCATGAAATGAACATGTGAATGCTTTCACAGTGGGAGGCCTGAGCATTTCATTTCAGTCAAAAGGGATATCTCAGATGCCATCATGCTGGATGTTGTAAAAAGCCCTAACATATATGGTTTTGCAACAGGAATTAAGTTTCAGATTACACATGCAGAGTTTCAGAGATTGATGGTATGAATGGCTTGTGGGCCAAGTGGAGTGTTTTAAATTGCATGCTGATCTGAAATGACATTTCAGGGGTTTGTTGGTATTTTTGTTTGGTTTATTTTTCAACTCCTCTTACCTAGACAGTTCAAGAACCCACCTCAGTAGCATTACACAATTGCAGAATTAATTACCAGTTTTAAACATCGTAAGTTGCTGATGCATGTATTTTTTTCCTAGCACATTCCCTGTTACTGGATAATATGTGGTATGTTTTTTCTTTAATATTTCAGTAGAAAAGCAACAAGAGAACAAAGAATTTGAAAATAAAAAAGTAGAAAAAGACAGCAAAAATGAGCAAGAAAAAGAAGTCTCACTTAAAGAAGAGAATTCTAATTCAAGTACTAACTCAGAAGTGACTGTGAAGGGACTTAGCAACTTGGGGAATACATGTTTCTTTAATGCAGTGATGCAGGTATGGTAGTTATTGCTTAAAAAAGAAACCTTAAACAAACCAACAACAAACAACCCAAACCTTTGAATAGCAAAAAAAAGACCAAACCAAAAAAAACACAAAAGCAATTAGCCCACAACTCCCCAGCCACCAGTATTTTACAATGGCATAATTAAAATGTTTGGGGTTTTTTTGTGTTTTGTCTGCCAAGAATGATGGGTTCTTTCTAAAAATAGTGTGTTGGCCCAGAGAAATACGAAGAAATGGAGCTGCAGGTTCAGACTTGCTGAAAGGGAAAATATAACAAACTGTCTTGTCTTTGAGGGACAGCATCTTTTGCTGATGTAGACTGAGCATGCCAAATTCTTGCTTTTATAAAAAAGTAGTCTGGCACACTGCTTTTGCTGACCTCTTAGGATATAAGAGATTAATACCCAAACACCATGGGTGTTTACTGAAACACAAATGTTTCTCTCGGCAACAGAAAATCAAACAAAACTAAATGTTAACAGGATGAGCATATTACATTGCTATCTTGTATGTCTTGCTCATCTAAGCAGCGTTTGGATATAATAAGCTTGCTCTTTACATGAAAATTGTAATACACATGAATCTTGTGCTCTTTGGCTTTTGATACTGAAGTTTTACTCAGAATTCCTACTCACGGTTTTAGTAAGCAATTTGTTTTATTTTTAAATGTGTTTCAAACCAAGCAGATATACACACTGCATTTTACCTTTTGATTTTTAGAAACAGACGCTAAGAAATAGAGTGTCAGAAGATCAGTCTGTAGAGGAATTTAGGGTTCCTGCAGTCTAAAATAATACAGAGAGAACACCTGACAGTCCCATTAGCTGTATGGAATGTACCTTTAACTGTTAGACACCGTTAGAATTTCTGGAGTGATGGTTACCACTCTAGTTCTGTATTTGGGAAAAATAAATTGATACTAATCTGGTTGCTGCCAATTCCCTGACGAGTGGAACTCAACTGCTCTTCCTCTTGTTCCCACCTACAAACCTTTTTCTTTCTTTTATGTTCTACAGAATTTATCACAAACTCCAGTCCTGAGGGAGCTGCTTAAAGAAGCTAAAATGCCTGGTGCAACAGTTAAAATTGAGTCACCTGAGTTATCTATGGTGTGTATGCTTTGACTTCCATACAGTTTCTTTCCACCTTCCAAATCTGTTAAAGAAAGAAGAAGCACTCATCTCTGGATTTTAAATCTGTTTCAGCTAAACGATAACAAGATTAAGATGTGAAATCAGTGGGAACTTCACCACTGACTTCCTCAAAGCTGCTTCTGAAGTCCACAGAGGTCTTTCATTCAAAGTGAAAGAGCAGTGATTCATTAGCTATTAGTTGTCAGTTGTTAGTACTTAAATTATGATTAAGTTATTTAAAGGGTGAAAATGTGTAACTTTTCCTGCAGTGTTCCTTGTCTAAATACAAAATAGGAAACAAGAGGATGTCTGTGGTGGTAACTGAAATAACACACCTCTCATTACAGTTAGGGATTTGGGAGGGAAAGAAGGATTGTGCATTTTAAGAAATTGTTGGAGTTTTTTTTTTTCTAATAAAAGCAAGAAATCTGGAGTTGCAACTAAGCAGTAAATGATTCTTAGTCCAGTGTTTTGGTGTCACCTCAGTAGAATCCATCTGTTGATTGGTTTTGTTAGGTTAACTTACTGCCATTGTGGAGGGTTTGTTTATAATAATCTGTTCAAGTGCTGAAGTGTTTAGGTAAGGAGAACTTACTCAGAAAGGATCTGTCACCAAATTAAGGCAAAACAACTTTGATGCTTTTCTTTAAAACAGGAACCTCAGCTGATAAAACTAGATCAGCCAGGTCCTTTGACGTTAGCCATGTATCAGTTCCTGACAGAAATGCAAGAGACAAAAAGAGGGGTTGTCACTCCTAAAGAACTTTTTGCTCAGGTTTGTAAAAAGTGAGTATCTTTACAATTGCTTGTCATAGTGAGTATGAAAAAAGTTTGCTATTTAAAAAGACATGCAGTTTTGTCCCTTTTTTCCTTGAGCTTGCATCATAGCCTGCAAAATTTGTATAATATGTAATCACTTTTGAAAGAAGAGTATGAAAAGCAAAATATAAATGAATAGAAGTAAAATGGAAGATTAACAGTGACATATTCTGATTGGCTAGCTTCATATTTTTAGAAAACACCATACATAGAAATTTGTTGCTTTTATATACATACATGCTTAAGATTGTCCTTTTGTGTCTTATGTGAATTGGTTTTACTTTGTCCAAGTTCAGTTATACTTTGCAATCATCATTTCACTTAACAGAGCAATACGATTTAAAGGTTATCAGCAGCAAGACAGTCATGAGTTGCTTCGTTACTTACTTGATGGAATGAGATCAGAAGAAATGCAAGTGAGTGCTAATTTCATAGTTGTGCAAACCTGTCTTCTTCATGCTGTAGATCAAGACTTTACCTTCTGCTGAGAGGAGAAAGAACGTTCTTTCTGAGATAAGTCGAACTCTGAGAGTGGTTTGTGCTGCCCATAACACGTACTTCAAGCAGATGAGATACAAAGCTGTAGAGTTGGGCAGCTTCTAAGTAGCGTGGTTGTGAAGGAGCAACCATGGGTATTACAGGCCACAAACTTCCCTCTTTGAATACTTTTGTTAAATGAAAATAATATCTGCTGCATATATTGTCTCTGCTGTTTAGTTTTCTAAGGTAATGATATTTTCTGACATTTTACAAGGCAGTAAAATGATTATTCTCTATGCTCAAGTCAAGTAGAAACGTTCAGGTTTTGCTTACTTTAAAGGTCTTTGGTCAATTCAACACTGCTAATATAAATGTCTGTTGTCCTTCAGAAATAGATTGACTTGTCGAAAATTTCTGCAGAAAAGCATGGCATATGTGTACTATCCCTAAAGAAACGTTCTTTTTTTTGTAATTTCTGAAATGCCTGAAAGATCCCTTCATTTGGAAAAGTATTTTACCTTTAGGCTTACTTTCTTACGTCCTAATTGCAACATTAGAGTTGCAAGCTTGTTTTTCTGTCATTGTTCTTTTTTGGCGTTTGCAGTGGTTTGTATTGATTTTCCTCATTATTGGTGATTAAATTTTTTTCCTCTACCTGAAACATTTTGTGAAATGAACTACTTAACAGAATTAGCTTAGGAAATTTTACAGCATGTGTTTGTTTTGAAAATTTCAGCAAATAAGTGTTGGAATCCTGAAGGCACTGACTGACTCTGACAAGCAAAATGAAGAAGAAATGAAAAAGAAAATTAAAGGTAAACTGTATGTTCCTGATATTGTGATAATTTAAAACCTTTCATTAAAGTACCCAAAGTAACACTAATAGTATCAACTAAAAGATTTATGTTTCATTGGACAACTTTATGGGATCTCTTGAGTATGTGTGTATCTAGAATATAGGGCTGATTAATGTTAAGTCTATTTAAATGTCTTACCGAACCTTAACAGTCTAAGAGACAGTTGATTCTGTAGACGTTATACATTAAAATATGTTTGGGTAGTGTTTAGTTATTCAAATATTATCACACGCATGTGATTATTTATTCAGTCCTAATAATCCATTGGTACTTACCAGCGGTATAAAAAGGAAACAAAAACTAAACAGAATTTTTAAACTTTTCAACATCACTTAGGTTAGAAGATGAAGAGCAAGTTTAAACTCAGATTGTGTGCTACACTGAAAATACAGCTTGAAGAAATGGCTTTTGGCTTAGGCAAAGTTGGTGCTTGGTGTTTAAGTTCAGACAGCTGTTTGAGTTAAGTCCTGAGAGAAAACAGGCACTCTTACTGGGACAGAGTACTTCTGAGAAAATGAAGAAATGTGTTTTGAGTTGAGAAAGTGGTAAAGGTGTTAGTTCAGTCAAGCTGTCCTCTGCAAATCTGTTTTTGCTTCCATTTCTTTGATAGGAAAGAATCTTAAGAATCTTGCTGTATTTCTGAAGGAAACTAGAACAGATCAACACTTTCCATTATACATCTTGTATATGTATTAACTTTTTTTTTAGGGTGATATGCCATAACTGAATTGGTTGTCAGTACCTTCAGTGTAGTATTACTAACTTTACTATATACTTTGTTAATTGTCAGAATATGAAAAGAAGAAGGGAATACAGAGTTTTGTGGATCGGATTTTTGGTGGAGAATTAACCAGTACAATCATGTGTGAGGAATGCAGAACCGTAAGTAAATTGCCTGCTTTGAATAGCGTAGAGTATAATTTTATGTAATCTATGTAATTTATGTAATGTAGGAGAACACCAAAATAGCTATATGTAGATATAAGTGAAACTAGAGAAGTTTTTTTCATTTAATGCACTTCTAGGGAGTTGGCTAGCTGCATGCTTTTCAAAGAGGAGCATGGTTTGGCTGGAATCTTTCTTCCCTTACGTTATAAGGCTATATTTTAGTCCTGGATAGCTGTGTTAGAAGGTCGATTAGCTGAGTTACGTTTGTATGCACTTGTGAAAACATGACTTAAATGCAAACAAGGCTATGTACAAATAAGCCTATTGACCACAAGCCAGCCATTTCTAAACAAAATTAAATTGGACTTTTGAATGTTCATTTAAAGGTATCCTTGGTCCATGAGTCTTTCCTTGATTTGTCGCTTCCTGTACTAGATGATCAGGTAAGAAATTGTATGTGCTTGCTTTTTGCATTAGTTTTTGTTCCCTTACATGAGAACACCTTTATTATATAATCAGTAGGGAATGAATCTATGCCTATTTCTAAATGTCTCTTCTGAAACTTAAAATTATAAGTTTGCCCAGAAGGACAGAAAATAAGATTTTTTTTTTTTTCTTTTTTATGAGTCATTCCTGTAGGTTGTGGTTCATAAATGGTCTCTAGAAAATCTGATAGTCTGCTTTGTCATTTAACATTTCTAATGTAGAGATTAGCTTAGGTGGTAATCTGGAATGTACCAATATTGTCTCACTATTGCAGAAGACTGAGTTTCAAAAAACAAGGCTTCCCAATTCATCTTCACTGTTGTAAACCTGAACTAAATTGCATGACAATGATGGGTGCCACCAAGGAAGTGGTTGCCTGAGTGCCCCTTTTTAATCCATTTTTCTGTGCTGAATGCAGAAATACTTCTCAAAATATTCAGGCTATTAAATAAAGTCGGTAGGATAGCATGTAGTTACTTACTTGATCAGTACTGATTTATTTGATTGATCTCTAGATAGTCTTTGAGTGTCTAGGCTTGATTTGCTTTGGATTTCATATTTATAATCTGTATATGTAATGTTTCAGATTTGCTATGTAGCCCTGCTCACACGAAAGTTAAAGAGTAAAATGAAACCCCCTCAACCAAAGGGATTGAATGCCTTCTGCAGCAAACCAATTTCATTGTAGCAGAAGCAAACAAATTCTGTGGCAGGCAGTTCAACTGCAAATGTCTGTGTAAAATTTTACTCTTTGGTGCATTTAATGAGACTTACATCAGCTAGAGCCAAAAGTAATGTTGCCCCTTTACAGGTTCAGAATTTGGCCCTTGGTTTTTCATACTGCTTCATTCTGCAAGTCATTGTTTCATGTAGGCTCCCTCTGGAGTAAGACACTTCTTCTGTAAATATTAGGGTGGCATAAATGAGTTACTTGTATGTTATAGTCACTAAAATGCTTTCTCTTGAGCTGAAAACTCAGATGACATCTCATCCATACAGTTTTCTTTTGAATACTATTTTGTTATTCAGGACAGTAACATCTCTACTTCTGTGGTTGTTTTGTGGCTTTTTGCATGGTTTTTTTTTATAGAAAGTAAAAAATACAAATGAGAGAAACATTAAGAAAAACAAAGAAAAGGAATCTGAAGATGAAGAGAACAAAAACGATGACTCTTACCTTAAGCAGAGAGATGAGCCCCCTGGTACAAGTAAGCACCTTCAGAAAAAAGCAAAGAAACAGGCCAAAAAACAAGCCAAGGTTGGTTTTGATCAGTATTTCACTTTTATTAATGAAGTGCTTGCAACTTTTAGTAAAACAAATTCTTTTTGCTTCCTCAGATTAGACAGAGATCGCTTTGAATTTCTCCTCTCTAAAATGCACAACTGATTAGACCAATTTTATCTACATCATTGCTATTAAGAACTTACATATTAAGAGTTGCTGTGCTATATATAAGCTAATATCCAGAGGAATGCGGAATTTTGATGCTTGTATGAAGTAATTAATTTGTTTCAGATAGCTGTTCTCTAGTCACTGATTGCAAGAATACTCACAAACTATGTCCTTTCTTATGTCTGTGTTCTAAAGACAGTCATGAATGTATTTTGAAGATACTGTGTAACAAGGAACATTGGGAACTATGTAATAGAATCACACAATGGTTTGGGTTGGAAGGGACCTTAAAGCTTATCCAGTTCCAACCCTTCTGCCATGGCCAGGGACACCTTTCACTAGACCTGGTTGCTCAAAGCCCCATCCAGCCCAGATTTGACCGTTGCCAGGTATGAGGCAGCCACAGCTTCTCTGGGCAACCTCTGATAGTGCCTCACCACCCTCACAGTGAAGAATTTCTTTCTAAATCCAATCTAAATCTCCCCTCTTTCAGTTTAAAGCCATTCCCCCTTGTTTTGTCACTACAGTTCCTTGTAAAAAAGTCCTTCTCCAGCTTTCTTGTAAGCCCTGTTTATGCACTGGAAGGCTGTTATAAGGTCTTCTCAGAGCCTTCTCATCTCCAAGCTGAACAAGCTCTCTCAGCCTGTCTCAGTGAGAATAAATTCAGTATAATAATCACCTCTGGTTATTAAATCATAGATTACTTTCCCACCTTATGCATCTATGTTATGCTACAAAAATTTTGATAAAGGAATGGTAATAAATGCTAAATATACATTAAACTTGCTCTGTTCTTTGTATTCTTCTACGTTACATATTCCAATTTGCAGAGCCAACGCCGTCAACAAAAACTTCAAGGAAAGGTGCTTCACTTGACAGATATCTGTGCAACTGAACAGCCAGAAAAAGATGTTGAATACAACCAAGAATCAGAGGCAGAAATTGACTCTGAAATGCCTGATATGAAGCAAGAAGAGGAATCATCAAATGATTGCAAAGATCGCGGCTTAACTCAAAAAGACTTGAGTATACAGGGAAATAGTGCAGAATTTCAGAGCATGCATGAAAATACAGGAAAGCCAGAACAGGAGTGTGTAGAAAAGGAGTCTCTAAGGGATCTCCCTATGGAAGGGTTAGATTGTTCTGGAGAATTAGTCAATGGACTGAAAGATGAAGGTGATGAAAATAATGAGGAAGAGCTTGCTACTAACTTTTCAAAACTACATTTGAGTGCCAGTGCTAAACCTGATATGAATACTGTAGATGACCTTCAGTCTGTACCCATCAAGAAATGTGAAGTATTGACTGAAGATCCAGAGACAGCATTTTGTACTCTTGCAAATAGGGAAGATCTGAACCCGGAAGAAGGTTCAATCCATCACTGTTTATATCAGTTTACCCGTAATGAAAAACTTACTGAGACCAATAAACTACTCTGTGATGTATGCACACAAAGACATTATGGACCAAAGAAGAACGTAAAAAGTATGACAAATTATCTTTAAGAAAACAAATATTCTAAATATGTCCCTATCTGCTGCTTGGGTGGGTGAGTGAGTGGAGGGCAATGTCTCTAAAGTGGCACTGGTATAACTTTTAACTTGGATATGTGGAATTAGTATTCAGTGGGTAGGTTGTGAGAACCTTTTTTCATACAGATTAATACAAGTAAGTTCTTAACTGAGCAGAATAGTAGGCTCACAAGCTCAGGTACAGAATACTGCAGGACTGAAAAAGAGGAGTGGATTTGGATTTGATGGGATGAAAAGGGCATTGCAGTTTAAAAATTAATTTTGCGGGTAAATGTAGGGAGTAGAGACTTAGCAGATGGCTTTTTTTCCTGTTTACTCCTTAAATGTCAAAATTCTGCTGAGACAGTAACAGGGAAATCCTGTTGGTGTTTGCACAAAGGGCTGGTAAGAGCTGGATGCAATTTCTGATGAGAAGTCTTGTAGAGAAGGGGTGAGAATTCATCCTGCTTGTGTAGTCATTGCTTAGTAACATGAGGGGTTACTTTTGTGATACACAATCTGCAAGATGGCAGCTGTTGAACAGTTCATCAGGTTAAGGGGGAATATTCCATTTCTCAGTTGTAGTAGGTGACATTAGAGCAGCCTAAATAGTGAAAATAAATTCTTGGTGTAACGCTTGTTTAGGTGTTAATCATTGGTGTTTTTCCTTTTCTGCAGGTGAAAAATATATTTATACTAATGCCAAAAAGCAGATGCTAATCTCTCTTGCTCCTCCAGTTTTAACTCTTCACTTAAAAAGATTTCAACAGGTAAGCAGCCAGCTGATAACTGCAAAAGTGCATATGTACATAGTGTCAGTTTAATACATATATATGCATAATACTTGCTTAACTTAAATCTAATGTTAGCATATTTTCATGACAGACTGTTTTGGTTCAGGGTTTCTTTTTTTTCCAATGCTCATAAGATATTGGTGTGCAGCATTGTTTTTTATGGCCTTTGAGGAGCTGGGGTGTATTTTCCCAAAAAAATATTCCATCAGTTACCCGGAAAACACTGTTTTATGAGATTATTTACAATACATTCCCCCACTGCTGTTACTGCTTACTGAATTAAGCAGTATCTTGGCATTAATTGCTTCCTACTACAGCAGTTCAGTAAGATAGAATAGGATGCCTTACTAAATGAGTGTAACAAATAGGTCCATAAAATTGGAAAAAAGAGGATTCTGAGCCTTAAGGGGTGGTGCTGGTGCAGCATGGAGAATGGAAAGCAATGTCTTTATAGACACAGAAGTAAAATGGCTTACTTTTTTCCAAGTTGTAGGAAAAATCTTAGGGGTTTAGGTTTTCAAGAAAGAAAGAGGAATGGGATGGGGATGGGAGACAGTATTGCCTCTTCTGAATTTAAAGCTGTTCAGTGGTTTGGTCAAAAACCTTGGAAAAACAGGGGAAGTAACTTTAAGTAGATGAAAAACAATTTCACAGAGAAAACGGAAATGTGTAGCTTATTCCAAGAGGCTGTAACATAATTAAGAAAATAACATCTGTTTGTTTTTCTCGTTTGATACTGGAAGATTATTTACATAGGGCAGGAGTAGAATTTACATCAGTTCTGACAGTATAAAATTAGATCCTCAAGCATATCACAGTATCTGAGAAGCAAGAGATGTCCTCATAGTTACATAAGTGCATTAGAGCTGATTCTTTCTCCACTTTTGCTACCTTTAAGTTACCGTGAGTTGAAGAGCCATGTTAATTTGTGCTCAAGTGCAGCATGTAAGGGCAAGGAGGTACTGCTGGGAAACCTTGGGCATTGGAGAGAAAAAGAAATGCTGCTGTTTCCACAATTTTGTGTAACGTAAACCTGATTTTGTATTGTTGAAACTTGAATCCAAAACATTTATTAACTAAGTGTGATTTTAATACCTACATTTTAACTTTATGGGATTTTATTTTGTTTTAAGGCTGGATTTAATCTCCGGAAAGTTAACAGGCATATCAAGTTTCCAGAAGTGATAGACTTGGCTCCTTTCTGTACAGCTAAATGTAAAGTAAGTAGGAAAACAATCAGATTCTCCTTTCCCATGTTCTAACAAGCTTTAACGATTAAGCTGTGAAGCAGGATCATTGTAGAATGCTTGTCAAGCTTCAGTTATTTTGTGTGATAATACAGGGTAACTTGCAAATTCAGCTTGTACTTGAGCCAGCGTATGTCCATGCATAGCTTTAGAGCTTGCATGAACTGTGATGACCAGCTTCCATTTCATCAGCAAACAGATCAAAGCAAAGTGAAGAGTTTGCATTCTAGCCTCGCTTAAAACCCAGTACCTGACTGGCATGCCTAAACTTCTGCTTTTATAGAATGTGGCTGAAGGGAATACAAAAGTATTGTACTCTCTCTATGGAGTTGTTGAGCACAGTGGAACAATGAGGTCTGGGCACTATACCGCATATGCTAAAATGCGAAGTATGAACAACCATCTCTCTGATCTTGTCCTTCAAGGACAAGCTCCTCAAGGTAAATAATTTGAAATATTTTACAAATTATTTCTTACTGCACAACAGTACAGGATTGATTGCTTCAGTTCTTCATAGTAACTTTTACTCCTAAATTCTTCCTTTCACAGCTTTAGAAACTGAACCAGTAAAAGGGCAGTGGTTCCACATCAGTGATACCCATGTACAAGCCGTGACTGTATCAAAAGTGCTGAGCTCTCAAGCCTATCTTCTGTTCTATGAGCGACTCCTTTAGCTCATCTCAGAAACCTTCTTATAGGTGGTGAGAGGTGGTCATCTTCAGATGGTCTGAAAGAAGGAAGACTTGCAAGTCATGGTCTTAACATGTTGTAGCTACTGTATACAACTGCAGGAATATACTTTGTGCTTCTTACACACACTGACAAGTGGTTAACTTATACTTTTTCCAGTGTTTTCACTGCTTTTACATAAAGGTCTTTTACAAAACTACAGTGTTGAGTTTCTGTTGAGTGCATTGGCACAGACAAGGAACCACTACTTTTAGTTTCCTGCAAGTGCTATACATTTCAGTCAGCTTTCACTTTAAAGGGATCAGCTTCAATTTTAAACTAGTTATCTTGGCTATCATCTGTTCTAAGTGTATTTTGGAACTGGGTTCCAAGCAGAAGAAGCTGTTTCTTCCTACACATCTTACAGCAGAGACAAATTCAGCATCAGCTCCTTTTCCACTGTTGATTTATGCCTAATAGAGGAGTCCCCAGTGTGCAAACTGTAGGAATTCTTCCACATGGGAACATTACTGGTATTTGACAAGGCTGAGAGCTTGGGTCTCTCTTCCTTTTGCTACAGGCCCTCCTTCTGCACAGGGGAGGGGTCAGAAAACTAGTTCTGCAGTGACTTGTAACTATAAAGTTCTCTTCTCCACAGGCTAGACTTCACATTGGGTTTCACATAAATAAAATCTTGGCTTGTCCATGCTAGACAGAGCAGCAGCTGCTTACATTCAGTGCATTTTTCATGACCTCACTAAGGAAATGGGCAGTCTTACATGTTCTTGTTACCCTTACATTCAGCAGCAGCAGCACTTGTGCAGCTGACTGTTATCAGTATGCCAATCCTTCTGAAAACTTGCTGAGTTTATTTTTTGGCCACACCAGCAATGGACTATAAAGCAATCATTAGTGTAGCTGCTGTATGGCTGCCTTATTTAGGCATAAGATAGTTCTAGACTTGATTTAGCCTTCCACTCCCTTCTGGCTGGGAAACTAGCACTGGCAAGAGTAATAAAAGGATTAATTTTTGAAGTGGCTTGAATTTCAAGTGCAGTTCTCCTTTCAAGTTACTCTGAGACACATACAAGCTGTTTACTTTCCAAGAAGAATCTTAACAGAGGGCTTCACTTGACACATTCTGGTAATCTGCATTATGCTAGGTAGTGCTGCTCAGCCTTTATTTTTAAGGCCATTAGAGTGAGATGCAGCTCACTGCAGTCGGGCTGCCTTTTTGAGAGCATGGACACTTAAAGGGTGAGGATGAAGCAGATGTATAAAACAAAAATAAATTAACCTGTTGCCACACTTGGCTTTCTTACAATATTCATTTGACTTTTTACACTCAAATATTGGGCAAGGAGTACAATAGTTACGACAATTACAGATTGTGCTTTCCAGAAGTTCCTGCAGCAGACTCATAGTTAGTCTCCCTAATCCACTGTACTGGGTGCAGCTGTGGCCTCTGAGGAGAGGCTGGGCATGGCTGCTGCTGGACACAGCCACTTCTAACAGACCTACACCAGGGCAGAGCTGAGCCCTTCAGCCCAGATGGAGGCACCTTGGAGAAAGCAAAATGCTGTCAGGGCTTGAAGGGAAAAGTGTGAGAAGCAGCCCTGCAAGCACCAAAGGAGAGGAGCAGCTCCAAGCACCCCACACAGCCCATGGAGAGACCATGCTGAAGCAGGTCGTCTCCCTGCAGCTCACAGAGGACCACACTGGCCTCCACACTGCAGCCATGGAGGCTCCCAGGCCAGAGTTAGGGGAATGTATGCCTTGAAGGAAGCTGCAGTCTGCAGTGAGGAACCTACACTGGGGCAAGCATTGCTGCAGGAACTAGTTGTTCCTGGTAGACTATAACTTACACAGAGGACCCCCATGCTGAAGCAGCTCAACAAGGACTGTAGCGTGGAAGGAAAGGAGGGGAAAAGTGTGCATAGGAAGGAGCAGCAAAGAGGAGCTGTTGCAGACTGACTACAACCAGCATTCACCATCCCCTTCACCACTCAGGGGCAGGGAAGAAGTAGAGGAGTTGGAACAAAGGAATACGTCTTAGCCTGGGAAGAAGGGGAGGTGGACAGGAACATAGTTTAGATTTTTTCTTCCTTTTCACCCTCCAATTCCTCTTCTAATTGGTAATAAGTTAGTTTTCTGCACATGAGTGTTACAGTAATCAGTAAGGGATCTGCCTGTCTCCACCTCAACCCCCAAGCTTTTTCACCTTACATTCTGCCCCTGTCCTGGTGAGGAAGGTCACCCCCACACACAAATGTCTGGGAACAACCATATTATGCTAACTCGAAATAATGTGACAGTTAACGTTTTAACAGCAAGTATATTTATTGGTGTGCCTGAAGTTCTGCACTCTTATCAGACATCATTCATAACTTAAAGGCAACAGACCAAAACATCATGACAGGCTGTGTCTGGAGTATCAAAAAACTCACACAATCTTTTTACTTAAGAAGTATAGTTATAGTTAAATTGTTCAAGCATTTTGGTCTTCATCCCAATCCTTCTTTCCTGATGGAGGTTTAGGGCCACCAGCTGGTTTTGCCATAATGATCTTAAAAGATAACACGAAACAGAAAAAGGTTAGAATCAGATTCTTACAGCCCTATGATTCTGTCAGCATTCACTAAAATTAATGCAATTTCCCTAGTCTGAACCTAAGCCTCATCTTATTTTTACTCATCTAATTGAGATACACACACATTAGTTTGGGTTGGGTTTTTGTTTTTTGTAAACAGCAGAAGCTGAGCCCTGATACACAAGAAAAGGGCTTTTACCTCATTTTTGCATGCAAATGATGGTTAGTCTACAGAAAACGAGTGCAAAAATAGGAGTGATGGGTTTCCAGAATGCACATTACAGAAAGCAGAATTATCAAAGCTATTAGTCTAAATTATAGTCTAAACTTTACTGAGTAACACTTTAAATGCCTACAGTCCACCTATCCTACCATGTGAAAGGCTCTTTTTCTGTACTTGTGATAGCGACAAGAAAATTAAAACTGCACTTGTCATCACTTAATCAAAGCTTGGTTTTAGGAGAATTCCTTTGCAAAGGCATAAATACAAAATGTAGCAATCAGCACACCTAAGACAGCAGTGTCACATGTCCTCAAGAAAGTTATTGTCTGCCATGTGCTTGTCAATATATACTCATGCATGTGCTCACACAAAGAGATACCTCTCTGCTAGGTATCTCTGAAGAGATACCTCTCAGCTTACTGCACACTATTTTTCAGGCTCATCTTTCCAGTCATCCTTATCCCAATGTCCTTGTTGCTTAGGGACTTTTGGACCACCTGCTGGTTTTGCCATAATGATCTACAGAAATTTTACATGCAAATACATTTTTGCTAAAGTTCCACAAAATACAGAAAGTTAACATTTTTATCATTAAATTTATACCATCTATTTTCCCTAAAAGTTTGATTTTCATGTCAAAACAATTTATGAGAGAAGGTTTCTTCTGTTAAAAATCTTGCTTCTACAAAAGTGAGGATAGCTTTCTGAACTACCACTATCAAATGTTAAATCTTAAAAAAACCCCAAAACATTAAAAGGGATCCTACGGAAGTGGCAACATCACAACATTCCAAATTATAAGCTCTGCAGAGAACGACTTCCAGGCTTTCAGCAATAAACAAACCACATTTTCAAGTATTCTATTTTTATGTCTTGCATTCCAAGAAGATTCACATGTTCTGCACTAGTGCACACTTAATTCAAGATTTCAATTCAGCGCCCAAATTACTTGTGATCTTACCTGATCTACCCTTAGGACAGTTACTGCTGCATTCGTAGCTAGCTTGATACCCCAGGATTTTCCAAGGTATGTGTCTAGTACACCAGCTTCCAACATATCCTTCACAGCAGCAGCTTCAGCCTATCAGACAGGGTGAAAACACTGTTCAGAACTTCCTCAGGCTTCTACCTAGCAAGTTACTGGGTTTTCAAGGTTACAGGTTTAAAACAAGTTATCGCTTTTCTAATCTCATCTCCTCTCTTCAGAAAACCTTTGTTCCTAATCCATTAGCAGGAAGACAAAGTAAGTAATTACTAAAGACTTATTCTCCATCACATCAGTGCAGTATCTCACTTTACCTCCTACAGAAGGCTACTACACTACACTGAATTTAACCGCTTGCTGGCTGATTATTACAATTCTAAGAAGTTATTCTTCCAGACCATACAACACAACTTCAGTGATTTAAATGAAAAGTACTTCTATAAGTATGAATTATGTATATATTAAATATTACCCTGTACAGCAAAGCAACAAGTAACGCAAAAGACTATTTACCTCAATATCAAACCCAACATTTTTGTTCCCTTCCTGATGCATAGCATAAAGTTTGGAGATGACCTCATTGGCCTTTACTCCAGAGTTTTCTGCCAGTGCTCGGGGAATGGCTTCAAATGCCTCAGCAAACTTCTTGATGGCATACTGGTCAAGCCCAGGACAAGTCTAAAGTGAAGTTGAAAACCATGTCAGCATTTAAAAAATTTAGATATAAAATAATACATATTTTTGTAAGTCACATATATATTTAAGTAAGTATATACGTGTGTCTAAGTTGTATAAAAAAAGAAATAAAGTGCCCATTTGCTGTACCTCTCCATAGGATGTGATCTGCTTGGCTAATTCAATCTCTGTTGCACCACCTCCAGGAACAAGACGTTTATCCTGTGAACATACCATCCCAAAACACAAAGTTTTGGTTAAAGTGCGATACTAATTTTCACTTTTAAAATTTATATATTCTACAAAAAATGCAAGAGAACTTTATCCCATGCAGACTTACTATGAATATGCTTCAGAACAAACCTGCATTACAACAGAAATTTACCAGAATTTACTCATTTGTTCCAATGTTTTTGAAGAGAATAGCTTCTCATATAAAAGCAAAATAGTAATAATGTAGTGGGGTTTGTGTCTGGTCGGTTGGCTGGGGGGTCTGGTTCTGATTTTGGGGGGGTTTGGGTGGAGGATTGGTTTGGGTTTTTTATAAAGTAATTTAAACTCTTGCCTAACTAATGAAAGAAATCCTAGAATGCCTCACCTTTTCCATTAGCTTTCTAAACATTCCGTTGTTGGGAAATACCATGCAGAAAACCAATCTACTGTACACTAAGCTTAAGGTGTCACAAAGTGCTTGGAGTTTTTTTTTCCTTTTAAATAAAGCATTTTGTTTAAAGTATTTTGTTTATCCTTTAGCAAACCAGGTTTCACTAAAGAACTCCATCTTTCTAACAGAAAAGTAATCATCATAAGTCAGGCCAACTCCTGAGACAAAAATAAATAGAGACTATGGCTGCTTCTGCACTTTAATTCTGTGTGCATGTCCTGGTATGCACAGGACATTTAGTTTAGAAATTTAGAATTTTTTACATGACACCTTCTGAGTAAATTCACAGTAATTTCCTTTTGTATTAAAAAAAAAAATAAAGGAAAGATGAACATTCAAGTCCACAAAAGCTGCTCAGAAGAAACTCTGCAGAACTGAATTCTTCCATCTCTAAAACCTATCTGTAGTATGTGGAAGAAGCACATCTTGTCACCAATGAAGTAGAAATTCAGTTTGCGACCAGCCAGTTTCTACTGATCTCCAGTGACAAAGCTATCTATCTTTTCTCTGTGCCTGGCTTCCAAGGCGCATTATAAAACATTTAGTCAAGCAATAGCTGACTGTTATTATAATGTGGTAAAACTAATCCATCTTCAAGAACTCATTTGTTACTGGAAAATTAAGTGCTGTGCATTCAGAGCCGAGCACCATCTTTCGTGTACACCGCATTCACAACAATGTCAGCAGCCATCTACACAACCTTCTCTCCACACCTCAAGAAGGTTCCTATGCTGCTACAACCTTTGTAGCAAATGAGGACAAAGCAAGCGTAAGTTTTCCTTCAAACTCATCTATATACCTCAGTTTTGATAACTGGTTACTTACCCTTGTAAGTACTTTGAAAGTATTTACACCATCATCCACTGCTCGCTCTATGTCATCCATCAGATTGTCTGTAGACCCACGAATGAGGATAGTAGAAATGGCACCATCCTCTTTTTCTGTTCAGACATGTGCATTACTGAATTCAGTTTGTCAGATGTAAAACACAAAAACATCATGCTTCTAAGAACAGTAACATTAGGAGCTGTAAGGAACAAACATACCATGCTTAAAAACAACCACCTGTGTATCCCCAATCTCTGATAAATACACACTGTCACAGTGACCCATTTCTTCTAGAGTAGGGGGGGTCTGTAAAGAAAAACAAGAGTTAAGAGGTGAACCTCCTCATCAAGTTCTCTCCCTCCTACTCATGTGAAAAGTGCGTACCAGTCTGGGTAGGGCTGTTGCACCAACAGTTTTGCAGAGTCTTCTCAGATCCCACTTGGAGTTCAACCTTTAAAAACATGTTTGCAGAACAAATGTTAACATATACAAATATTCTCTTAACTTGGCAGCATTCTGTAAACTAATGACATCTATCAAGATTTACTGCACTAAGTTATAAAATCCATTCATCTCTTTCAGTTACAATTTTCAGGAATGCTATGCAAAAAACTAAGAATATAGAAACAAGTAAGTAGTTCAAATTGATGAAAATTACCAATAATCTTCTAGTGCACTAAGACCTGAATGGACGTTTACAGAACTTCTGAAATAATCCCTCTTTGTTACGGTATCGTGCTCCATCTCCAGAAGTTCAAACTTTTTGGATGCCACCAATAAAGTTATAGTTTTCAACAAAGGTCCACTTATTTGTGTGAGATGAGAGCTACTGCTAGTATTTCTGACTTATGTTGTGCAGAATATAGTTCAAGGACGTACAAATATGCTTTATTTAGAGAAGATGATTTAAGGCCCACAAAAATGACAAAGTAGTAAGAATCAGTTCTTCCAACCATCAATACATCAGTGATGCATGGAGGCATCTCATCATTGCTAAACCATCACATGAAGACTGTGACCAGGCAGAACCATTGTGGTATAGTCTTCTCTGCCTCTGAGGCCACATCCCTCTTTACCAGATCCACAAATTTTGATATTCTTGATTTTAGCTGTCCTATAACAACACTTAAAGCAAGAATAACAGTACCGTATACACAAGTTACTCCCTGATTAGCTGTCATAGAGGTGAAATACTAGAAACATACGCCATGAAACAACCAAACTGCAGCTCAGGTTTTGATCAGCAGAAAACCAAACAGTCTGCAATAGTTTGTTTCTAAGTTGTTTGAGAGGCAAGTGCCAATATGGCAAGTACACTTCATAAATCTGGCAGATGAAATGTTTTTATGTTCTTTTAGTACTTACCTGACTAACATAAGATTGTATTTGTTGGCATAGTGAAGTGCCATGTCCGCGACTTTGCCACCCGTTACTACTACATTTGCACCACTATCAGCAATAGCTTTCACTTGCAAATCCATCAGATTTTCTTCTCCCTTACTGAAATTCATCAGCTCTTCAGCATTCTTTATAAGTACAGTGCCCTAGTAAAAATAAACCACACACACTGTTATCAATTCAGTGTTAACTACATGCCCAGAAATTTCTGACAAATCATTTTTTCTCCCATCCTTATCCACAAACCCCAAGTCATCCTATTTCATAATACCGCCACCCTTCCCAGGCAATGGGGTAAAAGAAATCAAAAAAAGGGCACTCTAGCATTTATAGACAACCTTGAGGTTCAGACATTCTAGCACATACCTCAAATAACCCAACAAAACCAAAACCACCTCGCAAACCCCAAAACCCCTCTGAATTAAAACTGGGTTCAGATATTTTCTATGAACTTTTTTTTAAACTAATGAACTCAATATTAACAAAAATATCTCAATCATCAAGTGTCAACAATATTTATAGTTAAGTCTAAAAATAAGAGCACATGAGCATAAATAGATATATAACTTATTCTGAGCTTTAACATACCTTAGTTTCAGTTATCATAGCATCAAAAGGGCAGGAATACACAGCTATTTTTGCATCTTTGACAGAAGTGACATCTCCTTCAGTTTCTTTTTTAAAAACCATGCCATGCAGTACTGAGGAAGCAGAGATACCAGCACCCTGAAAAGGAAAGAAATGGAATAGGGGAAAGCTGTATCAATCATTTATTGCCAGAAAGCTGCACTACACCCTTTAGGAAAGGCCATCCTTACATTCATTTGAATGAAGCAACCTAAGTTTTTACTGCAGCATAAAGAAACAAGACTGAAGTTGATTTAGCAACACCAAACATTGTCTTACACATTCCCATTTTAAGATTATTTGGTGGTCTAGCTAAAGCCTATAGCATACATTTTCTGTGCTCAATTTGTTATGTATTTATTAGCAGGGAAAAAATACAGGGGGAAATTCATACTAGATATAAACTTATTCTTACCCTACACACTATACTGAGGCCTGACGGAGAACGCAAGGTTAGATGGCTGTATTTTTGCCAGCCTGCATCATAGCCTAATCTTGTGACTGCTTCTACACCAAAGACGCAATCAGCATCCCCGTGTACAATAAAGCTAACGTATCTGACTTAAGTGTATATTTTCATGATTTTAATGATTTTTGTTTCTGAAAGTTGCCAATGAGCACTAAATAAGGAATATGAAGACCAATTTCCAAAATTTACTATGCATGCCATAACACAACAGAAACACGAATATAAAAGGCACTTCTGAAATTTAAAGATCTGAAAATTAACCTTCATTAAACTGTTTACCTTGATAATACAATAAAGCTACCTACTTCCAACTTACCACAATTTTGCACACTCTGATATTATCAACGTTGAAATGACCAGAATCCGAAAGAATAGAAACTGTTTGGAGGAAAGAAATGAAAAAAGAATTAATTTGTGCTGGTTAATGAATAAAGGAGAACAATGACCATAAATAATGCCTGGAGTCTTTCTGAAGTACTAAAATTCAATGGTTTGAGATGCCTGCCTAAATTTAAGGCAATTTTAATCTGCTAATAACCTGCATCAAGAAAAACAAACTTTGTTTTTACAATGTAGTAATCAGAAAGCAACATCTATTCAGGCTGCTCAGTTAATTAAATTCAAATATCCCTTTACACACATACATTCAAGAGTGAAGTCTGACATAGAATATTTTCAGAAAACACTTAAAACTAAACATGAAAGCTTTTCTTCCTGGAAATCTAAAGGGAGAAAACAACAACACAACTACAGTCCTGCTTCCATTGTTCTGTGGCTGAGACTAGCAATAGCTTACATGAAGTGTAACATATTTTCCAAATGATAAGAGGAAGAAAGATGGGTTTCTGCTTTTAAAACACTAGAAATCTGGTTTTATAAATTTTCAGTAGGAAACAGACATTTTCTGAGACACAATACGCATGAAGAGTTCAGCACAAGGAAGAAAGTTATATGCATTTCAGAGGCTAAATTATTCCATCCAATTCAACCTGATAAACCAAACATATCCTTTATCTTACGTAAAGACATTAATAACAATCATAGGCAAAAACATTCAGTTTCTTAGATGCATGCACACATCTGTTCTTGTCCACTTACCACAGGCCTGAGCAATAAGCTTAGCCAAAAACTGTTCATTTCCATATTGTTTGCTCATCACTGAAGTGTGTAACAAAGATGCCACTTCTTCAACATCTCGGAGGTTCTTTGCAGAACAGCACACCAAGTCTGGAAGGATTTCTAGGGCTTTCTTGCAACCTTTTTCATATCCTTCAATCACCTGTGAAGCAAACAAGATTCACTACACCACTTCATACTGCTTCTATCTTCTTTTCAAAGGACCATTATACATTAACAAAAGAAAAGCTTACAAGGGTAGCAAGAAACCACAAGCAGCAAAACTTCTGTTCTACTGTTGTTCTTCATACATGTCTACCTAAAAAATTACTTCAGAAGGAAGCAGACAATTCACAATACCATGATCCAAGAATTCTAGTGTGAATTCAAGCTCTGTGAGTTGCACTGACATTATGACTTGCCTCTGAGACTGATAACCCCATCCTGAGAAGGTCTTCTGCTAACTCCAGAAGAAGACCAGCAAAAACAAGGACAAAGTTTGTTCCATCTCCAACTTCTTGCTCTTGCATGTGGGAAGCCATCACAAGCATTTTTGCAGCAGGATGCTGGACCTTGAAAAGAAGTTACATATCTTACTTACTTGCAATTCATCTAGTCTACAGCTTCAGGTTTTTCTGTGCATCTGTATAAGCTTTATTATTTTAAATTGTACCTAAAGATGCTAAGAATGCACAAAATTGGAAAAAGGACAGATTATCTTAACTGGCTACCTTCCCTAGTAAGCAAAATGATATGTATGAACAAAATAAATTCAGAGATCTGATCATTCCCCCTACAACATGAATCAGACATCTCCGATACTCGTTCTATACTATTCTTATAGGATGCAATACTTTCACAATCAAGCTCTGCAACAGGAAGCTGAGATCTTTAAGCTGAATTTGGATGCATAACATGCCAGGTAGATGTCTAAATACCAGTTCAGTGTTTTTTCTGCCTACAGATTGAACTGCTTTCCCTTTCTTTCCAAGGCAATAAAAACACTATCATTTTATCCCAGAAATACGCAATACTCATTAGATTTAGTAACTAGTTTGCATTAACATACTGCATTAAGGAAATACTTAATACTTACACCATTTCTACCAGTAAGTACAGAATTCAGTATTAATTGTATCAAAACAAAAATATTAGAATCATAGGTTAGGGCTGGAAAGGACCTTAAGATCATCTAGTTCCAAATCCCCTGCCATGGGCAGGGACGCCTCACACTAAACCATGACACCCAAGGCTTTGTCCAACCCAGCCTTGAACACCGCCAGCGATGGAGCATTCACAACTTCCCTGGCCAACCCATTCCAGTGCCCCACCTCCTTTACAGTAAAGAATTTCTTCCTCATATCCAATCTAAACTTCCCCTGTTTAAGTTTGAACCCGTTACTCCTTGTCCTA
>JANRGW010012479.1:0-30071 GCA_024733675.1 Psilopsiagon aymara | reverse complement strand
TTTCCTGCAGCCCCTTCAGGCACTGGAGCTGCTCTGAGGTCTCCCCTTCAGGAGCCTTCTCTTCTCCAGGCTGCCCCTGGCTCCAGAGCAGAGCTGCTCCAGCCCTCCTTATGCAGCATCACTCCCTGGTTGGGGGCCCCATCTTGCACAGGCAAGGGCTGACAAGCTGCACCAGGGACGAGCAGACACAGGCGTGATGTGTGACACCCAGGGTGACCACCACTCCTCACAGCATCCCTCTTCCCACAGGCCGTGAAGCGCTTCCTGAAGCTGGAGTGCAAATGCCATGGAGTGAGCGGCTCCTGCACGCTAAGGACTTGTTGGCTGGCAATGTCAGATTTTCGCAAGACAGGGGATTACCTAAGGAAGAAATACAATGGTGCCATCCAGGTGACCATGAACCAGGACGGCACCGGCTTCACCGTGGCCAACAAGAACTTCAGGAAGCCCACAAAAACAGATCTGGTGTACTTTGAGAACTCACCCGATTACTGCGTGATGGACAAGTCAGCAGGTAAAAGCCAAAGCTCCAGTTGTGGCCCAAAAGCTGCTCTTCCTCCCCTCCTGCCCAGCCTGGCAGGGCTCCTTTGGGATGTCAGCTCCCCCAAGAAGCACTGGTCCACACTGGGGGGTCACCCAGGCCCCACAGTGAGTCAGTACTCACTGGAGCACTGGGGCCCTGTGCAGTCAGGACTGGATTTGTCCATAATCCTCAGGCTTTCTACTAAAGTTCCAAACTGAGGAGGCTTCTTTCAATGAATTTAGCACAGCGTTTCCTCAGAGCCTTCCTCCTGCAGAGCAGAGCTCTCTTAAAGAGGCAATAAAGAGCCTGTTTCACACAGCAGGCTGCCAGCTCCTCCTCTGAACACAGCTTGAGGGATGAGCAGGGAGGGTGGCCGCGGGGCTGCTCGGCTCCTGCAGGGATGATCAGTGGCTTCCCAGCCTGAAGCATCCCCAGGTCGGGGTTCACAATGGCTGTGGGGGCTCAGCTGCTCAACAACCTCTTCCCTGGAGCCTGTGCCCAGCCTTTGGGGGCTATACTGTGGGACCATGCTGCAGCACATGCTGTGACAGAAGCATAGAACCGCTAAGGCAGTTGTAGCCAAGGTCTCTGATGCAGATAGTAGATAAAGGTTGTCTAAAGAAATGGAAAATGCCCTATCCCTGGCAGTGTTTTAGGCCAGGTTGGGTGGTGTGGTCTAGCGTGAGGCATCCCTGCCCACAGCAGCGGGTTGGAACTGGATGATTTTAAGATCCTTTTCAACCCAAACCATCCGCTGTGATACCCAATCCCAGCACTGCTGACTGCAGGGCAGGGGTGGAGGCATCATTTGAATGAGGAGAAGGACCCCCCTGACCCGCTCTCTTCCTCCTGCAGGCTCACTGGGCACGGCCGGCCGCGTGTGCAACAAGATGTCCCGGGGGACGGACGGCTGCGAGGTGATGTGCTGCGGGCGCGGGTACGACACCACGCGTGTCACACGCATCACCAAGTGCGAGTGCAAGTTCCACTGGTGCTGCGCTGTGCGCTGCAAGGAGTGTGAGGACACTGTGGACGTGCACACGTGTAAGGCACCCAAACGGGCCGAGTGGTTGGACCAGACCTGAGGAGATGGAGCGCAAAGGAAAGAGCCCACCGCCACCTCCCCTTCCTGAGTTCTAAACCCCTGTGCCCTGAGGGCCAGGACGTTCTGGGAGCTGTAGTTCAACTGCATGGCTTTTATTTAATTAATTCTGCAAAGCACTAAAGAGAGGACTACATTTCCCAGGAGGTGCTGTGGACCCTTCTGTTTGCTCAGCAAAACTAATCCCCTACCTAGGAGGAGTCTGCAATCCTTGCTTGAACTGTGAAACTGCCGTTGCTGGTTGCACTCCCTGCAAAGGAGCGGTGCAGCCGATCGGGATGTGGAGGACCGACGGTCGGGATGCGATGGCTGAGGACACATGCACTGCCCCAGAGAACTTCCGTTGCAGTAAAGCTTCACCAGCGAACAACCACTAGTGCAGAATAATCCACTCTTGCAGAAAACATTCTTGCTTGTACTTTCCGGCAAGGCCAGAGGAAGGGCATTGTGAATCCATCAGACGGTTCCGTGATCCCTCGAGCAGAGCACCCCACTGAGCACCAGCAACCTCTGCACGAGGCTTCTCCCCGTCTCCCCAGTGAAGGGGACAAGTGAAGCTGTGGGTTGAAACTGAGCCCTGAAGGACTGCACAGAGGCAAGGGCCAGCCCCAGGGGCTGGCAGATCCAGAGGGCTAGAGAGAGCAATGCAACCTGTGAACTCACTGGTAGGTTCTGGAGTGGACAGATACAGCAGCGTCTCTGTACAACTCACTTGTATGTTGTGTATACTGCTTATTATTTTAAGTCAAAATTCATTATAAACCTGTATCAGAAAATTATATTCTTTGCTTTTTGAGTTCCTACACACCCCACTGGGTGCTTCCCCAGAGCAGGAATCAGCCTGTAGCATTTCTGCTACCCATGTGCCTGCAGCTTCCGAAGCACAGAGCTCCCCACCTCAGGAATTACCTGTTTTGTTTCCCACAAAGCAGAGCATGGCATTCAGTGTGAAAAGCCCCAGGGAATCCTTATTAAGCAGCAGCAATGCTCCAGGACATCTAATGAGACAGCCTGGGGTCAAGCAGGAGACTGGTTTAGCTTCCAAACCTTTGCCATAAAAAGAAAGCCAACTCAAATACCCCAAAAACTTAAACCATCAACTATTAGCAAATCCACAGAGCCTGGGTATCAGAAATACAGTGGCTCCCTAGAGCTAGGGCTGGTGCAAGATGAAGTCCCACTGTGGACTTGGGGGCAATGCAGGCTGGTCGATGTCTTCCTGCAGGTGAGCCCCAGTGAAGCTCCCCTTCAGCACACTCCTCAGCAAGAAGTTTCCCATCTACAAATGCTTGTGAAGGCTGCAGTTCCATCAGGGAACACTCAGTTCAAGCCCCTTAAGCAATGTGCCTAAAATGTGCAGGGAGCTTTTTATGTAAGATCATCTACCTACTTACCCCTCCAGTCAGAAGCCTGTCTGAGCTCGAGGACATGGAGCAGAATTAATTCATTCATGAGCTTCAGAGTAAGTTACCTTCTTTGAAGAAGCTGGACAGGACCTAGCAGGAGTTAGAAGGCATTGGAAACAGGATCCATAGAAATACAGGTTATTTTCTCTCACATATGAGTGAGAACAGCCATTCATGTCACCATGGCCCAGGTGACACCATCATTTTTGGGATGGATGTAGTGATAAGATTAAGTGTTTGAGCTGCAGTGATGCAGAGCACACACACTGCTCACCTATACCCCAGTCCCAATCCCCCTTGTTGCTACCTTTCAGTTCAACATCATGTTCACACACACACACACACAAAAGGCTTTGCTTGTGTGGCCTACGGGGGTCATCTGCTGTAACAGGTCCAGCTCTCAGGGTCAGATTCATCAGGGCACATTGACTCCCATTTGCACAACCTGCCCGGACCTGTGTGGGAGCTTTCACATCCTGAATCACTGCAGCCGAGTCACCATGGGCTGCCCCAGTGAGCAGCAAGGGGGTCACTGCTCAGGAATCTCAGCTCATGAGTCAATGCAGGAGAATGCGATAGTCACACACTGTGTCACACTGGTTTATAACTGATGATAGTCTACAGCCAAATTAGAAAAGAAATCAAGAGGTTCTTAACAGAAGGGGCCGAGCTGATGAGGCCATGATGTGATTGCGCAGTTCAGTGCATCCAGAGTGAAAGGAAAATGTCACTGCCCAGAAATAACCAAAGCAAGCAGATCCCCACTGGAGACACACTCATCTTGTGGATGCATCCTCACTGAGGCACTAAGTATGGGTGTGTTTTCTAGCTTTCCCCAATGACCAGACTCACCAAAGGGCCTACCAAAAGGCACAGTACAACAACTGAAACTGGAAATGAAGAAAATTCCAAGCACATGAGCAGCATCCCTCATCGCTGTCTCCTTGCTACAGTGCTAAGGGCTGGGGCATGCAGAGCACACCCCGCTTGGGAGGCTTGAGAAAGGGAGGAGGGAGCCAGGAGACGAGAGGCAGAGCTAGAAACTGGAGCTGCCCTTCCCCTCTATCCACCTTCATAAAAGGCAGGGTGAATTCAGACCAGTGTGGTTGCTGCTGTCAGCGTGACCTGATGTTCGGAGGGTTTTGCCCCATAAGATCAGAATAGCTCACACATCACCTGTGCACTGTACAGCCTTAACTGCAGAAGAGGGAAGAATCTGTCAGTCCTCTATAACAGCAAACCAGGGCAAGCTGGATACTACACAGAAGCTGGCAGAGAACAAACCCCATCTGCCCTTCCTGCCCATGCTACCAACACTGTCCTCTGCCCAAAGCACAGCATCAGGGTGTGTCTGCTCCCTGCCTTCACAGCCCCCCATGTATTGGCAGCCTGGGAGGTGCATCCCTTCCCTGGGTGTCTCATCCCCAGGCAGGGGCAAGGGCAACATCCATGTGTCTGTGTGAGCCCCACCCCTGTCTCCTTTCCTCTCAGGGAGTTTGCTCTCATATTTAACCTCTCCAGTCTGTTGGCACCAGAGGCAGATGATGCAGCCTGGAGAGGTGCAGGCACTTCCCTCTCCCCCTCCCCCTGGAATCTGCCTCTCGCTTGTGGTCCTTGGGATTCACCCAATGTTTCTCAGAAAAAGAGGACCTCAAGACAAGTATGCATTTAATAAGCAGAGAGACAAATAAGCTCCAGTTATCCCAGCAGAATTACAACACCAGAGAACAATTTTCTGCATTCCTCTGAAGGCCTGAAGGAACCCAATTGCCTGCTCTCAGCCTAAATAGGTACCAGACACCAAGTGCTCCATAAGCAAACAGAGCCCCCAAAGTGCAAAAATGAAATAAGTAAAAAGCTTCACATTACATATAAACCAGCCGTTTGCACCTTGTTATTAATGGTCTTGACTATGACCTTTAAACCCTGCCTTGCTCAGAGTCATGGATCTACGAGCCTTGGCACCCTCACAACAATTCCAGGATGAGGAGCAGGGAATAAACAAGAGCACTGGAGGAGATGCGGAAAGGAACCGGCCTGCCACAAACCCGGAGCAGGAACTGCTCCAGCGCAGCAGCCAGGGCAAGGAGGTGACCATCTCCATGTGACCAGGGCTTCTGCCAGCACGGCAAGTCCTGCTGTCACATAGACACACGCACAAAAGCTAGTGACACACATATCTATCCCCAGAGAGCAAAGGGCTCACAGCATGGTTAATAACTGCAAGAGAGCTCATTCCCCAGAGGATAATTCTGACGTGGTTCAAAGCCCACATGAACTAGAGCTGCCTTAAGCAGACCCTGCTACCCAGAAATGTTTATTAGTCTAAACTGCCTCACCGCGGCTCTAAGAGCTTTGCTGTTCTAACAGCATCAGTAGCCAGTGGAAAGTTTGACTCCATAATGATGTTCAGCACAAAGTCATCACCTCTGGAGAAGACACTGCCACACATGTCTGAGAACGCTCTGGAGACATGCACATGCTTGGCTGGCTTGGCTTCTCTGGGCACCCTGTGCCAGCGCCTCAGCACCCTCACAGGGAAGAGCTTCTGCCTCAGAGCTCACCTAAATCTCCTCTCTGTCAGCTTACAGCCATGCAACTCAACTGCATGGGGACTCATACAGGCTATTACTATGGTATGGATCAGGTTGTAAGGCCTTGCTCTGAAGTAGCAAATCAATGCCCTATAATGCATAAACAGCCCTGCTATGAAATTGTATAGAGAGCTCCTCCTTCCTCAAGAATTACTGGCACTTGCAGAGAGAGGAAGATTTTCATTACACTGCCTGCTGCCAGCTATACCTTCAGCATAAGCCCATCCCCTTTCTGTTACTGTTATGTCAGGGGAGGACAGTGAGAGAAAGCAGCTCTTGGGATGATACATG
This sequence comes from Psilopsiagon aymara, assembly GCA_024733675.1. Classification (NCBI taxonomy): domain Eukaryota; kingdom Metazoa; phylum Chordata; class Aves; order Psittaciformes; family Psittacidae; genus Psilopsiagon; species Psilopsiagon aymara. The sequence goes on along the minus strand of JANRGW010012479.1, from coordinate 24,155 downwards.
GGAGGCAGTGCTTCATTTATAACCCCACACAAATGCTGGAAAACGTTCAACTTTAAAAAGCATTAGGTTGGTTACCTTATGGGCCCCTGCAGAGCAAGAAGTGAAATTACATGAACACAACATATCTATTAATCACCACAATGATTCCACAGTGAGAAACAGCCCCAATGACATACATTCAACTGGAAAGAAAGTTGAGAAAATTACCTGCTAGTAGTTAGGCAACCCAAAAAACGTGATAGTACCTTTGTGTAGGGCTCCCCTCTTGTCTCCTTAATGAATTCAAGTATTTCACTTGGATTAAAGCCCAGTCAATACATACATAGAGTGGAGAGTAACAACAGCATTTCTAGTTAAACATGTGTGTTCTCTCTCAGCCAGGGTTACAAATAAGCTACACTTACATGAGATGCATATGCAACTCCCCACCTGATAGTGCTTTGCTGATGACATAGAGAAGGATTTGGGAAAAAAGAAGAAAAAAAGTCATTCCCAGTCTTCTGCATCAAGATAGATTACAGGTCAACTCAAACTGACCTCTGATTTAGGTGTTACTACAGAGAAGGCTACAGAGAGCTTCTTCCATCCAAAACTGAGAAACTAGAATAATTTACACCACCTTTGAAAGCAGCCATCAATGTCACGGCTGACATCAATGCTTCACCAAGATCAGTGAAGATTACACATGTAAAAGCTCCCTAGTTATCTTGGTAAGTATATGTGTATATCTATAAAATGTAAGATGATGGCCAACATTTCCTGTGCTCAGAATTAGCATTTCTCCTCCAGTCTGGGCTATTTTTATCACTCCCACCCTTTAGGCAGCCTTGGTTAACATGACTCTGCCTCCTCAATGCCAAGCAGTGGACCTGAATGTGAGAAAGGAGACATTTTCTCTAATGGGGGTCATACCAATTACCTCAAACCACTTGGCTGCCACAGCCATTTTTTCACCTCTGTAGTAAACAAACCCTTGTGGCTGGTCCATATATGAAGCAATTCCTTTGAAGAGTGCTCCACATCTCTGCTCTCTTCAAGTCTTGATATCAACAACGATGATACTTTGGACTAACACTTGAAAGTTCAGGTTTCCCAAAAGACTCCCATGCAGATATCACAACCACTTTTGGCAGTTTCAGGAAGCAGCCTCTGCTTCAAGGCAAAGTGGTTTGAAAGACAAAAGATACACAATTAAATTTAAAGAAGTACCAGCGTGAAGGAGTTTATACTTCCACTTCCTTGCGTAACGCAAGCTTATAGGACACAAACAAATCTTTGTTTGCCCACTAAAATCCAATTTAAACAGACACTTAAGAAGGCAACAAGCTCAATGTGTTAAGAAGCAACCTTTTAATAAAGAAAGCAGAACCATACTTTGCTGTTAACAAATATTTTGAAGAAGGCTTATAAAATTAAATCTAAGCCAATTATCTGGTGCATCTGCAGCTGAGAAGGAAGTGTCAATACTCCAAACATCTGCTCCATTTGTGTCCTCTCCTTTCTTACAGGGGAAGTATCAGCTTCCAGTTGGACGATTAAGGTATTGCTCAACAAAAACTGTTTTCTTAGATGATTACAGACTAAGACCAAAGAAGGAATTCATAAATTAAGCACCATTACCAACATGGAAGCCTGTCAAAGGTAGGAGCCTGAATGGCACAGCTTTCTTCCTTGCCCCACACATCTAGGGGTCAGGTAACCACCCAAGGTGAGGCTTATGAGAACAACCATGGAAAGCACCTCCAGTCACACCGGAGTTGGCTGATGCCAGAAACTGGACCGCAAGAAGACCTTGATGCTTTCCACAGTGGAGTTGAAGGGTGAAAGAAGAGCCCCAGAGCACTGGAAGAAACAGAACACAACAAATCAGCTCAGTCTGATGGTATGAACACAGAACCGCCCTATATCTTTCCCTCAAGGCAACAGAGCTGATGCCATGAAACAGGCTTGTAGTAAACATTAAATATCACCCAAGACATACAAAAGAAGAGAAGTGCCTCTAGAAGCCAGGGCTCCAGCCTCATTCACTCACCCTGGTGCAGGCCACTCAGCTGGAGGCCAAAACGCTGGGAGCACTCACAGGCCACAGCACCCGCAGCACCTAGGGAGAAGCAGGGGGGATTAGGACAGTGTTTCTCTGTGCACAGCTCTTCAGCCACCCTGTTCAGTGTGGAACAGGTTGGGGAGGAGGGCAGTGTGTTTTCTTGGAAGTTCATGGATTCTTTATAGGTCATCAACTCAAATGTGTGAAAACTGAACAGACCATCCACCAAGACCAGCCCATGCTTCCAGACAGGATCCATACTCTATAGATGCCATCTAAACAGTTCCAGAAATAAAGATTAGGCTAAAACAAACGGTGCAAACTCCTCTGCACCTTCTCAACCCATCCCCCAAGTATTCCCCTGGGACTTGTGTTATCCTTGCACAAACCCGCTTTTCACAAGGCAGCAATGACAGGACTCATTTACTTTGAGGGTTTTACTTGGGCCCTCCTGGCTTCTATCATAACCTCAAATATTACATTAAAAAGGCTTTTAAAACATAACATTCAGAGCAGAGCAGGAGCTTTTCACTGAGTTAGCTTCTTCCCTGCCTGCTTGCGTGTGGCACCTTCACATTAAGTGCATGAGTTAAGATGTAGATTAGCAAGGCAAGAAACCTTTGCCCTTGGCATCGACACTCAGCTGTGACAGGAAACTTCAGGCTTTGTTTTTTTCTATGAAGTGTAGAACCACTCATTTCACATTGGAGGGAAGTGCACATCTCCAAACTATACACATTTTCTCTTAGATAAGCAAAAGACTCAAGTGTTTATAAATATGAAAAGTTCAGCAGCTGGCTAAAAAGTTAATTCTCCAGTCTCACTAATGAGCTCTGGGGAAAGTGGCGGGGGGATTTGCTCAGAGAGTAACACAGTGTGTCACAGAAAGCAGGACTTGTCCTGTCCTATTTTCTCTCTCTAGATGGCTGCTATCAGCAAAATGGCAAGAAGTCCTTTAACGGGGAGCTACAAACAACAAGAATGAGAAATGTTTTCTTCTAATCATGCAATCATAAAAAACAGCCAATTTTTAACGTAACTCCCATGACTTCTTGCTTTGTTGTGAAAATATCAAGCAATCCTTATCAAAACACTTTAGAACATGGACCGTCTTAGGATTTTGTCCAATTCCCTGCACAAGGAAGTTGTTTTTAGTAGGATTTAGCAGGAACACTGCTGCAATATTTTTCCAGTACTTTAATATTAACTACTACTGACCTATTCCAGTAGCATAAAGTTTGGCCTTAAAGAACAGGACTGACTTGCTTGGAAAGTAAGCATGCTAGCCGCGTTCAGGAACTTCTAAGAAGCCTATTTGCAGTGCCTGCTGCCACTCTGCGTCTCTGGTTTTCTCGAAGGCAGACTTCTTGGTGTCTTTGTAAGAGATTGCAGAAGGATTTGGTCAAGACATTACAGAGCTACCCAGTTCTCCACCTATGCAATGATTAAAAACTAAACATTCACACTGAATGGAGAAATGATCTGACTCTTTTGTCTGCAGTTTCTGAGGTTGTTTTATGCACCCCAGTATTTTTCAGCCTGCTCAGTGAACTGCACAGATTATTGCCATCCCTTTTGTACTGCCTTCTCCCTCCCTCAGTCACTTACTGAGGATGTTCTGATCAGCTTCCTTAAGTAGTTGCTGGTCTCTGATGACCAAGAACAGGGGGATTCTCCAAGAGATCAGAAATCTGGCTGAAACAAACTGCAAGGCTGAGCTCTTACCCACTAGGAGCAACCGTACTTGTACTTCAGCTGACATGGGAGTTCCTACCACTGCCTATGCCACCGTCCCCAGAGCCACATCTTCCCTTCATCAGAGAGTATTAAAAACCTTAGTTGCAAAAGAACTGGGAAGCCACAGTTGGTTCTAACCGGATCCATAAACCATGGAATGGTTTGGGTTGAAATAGACCTTAAAGCTCATCCAGTTCCAAGCCCCTGCCACCCCTGGAAGGCAGGGACACCTTTCACTAGAGCAGACTGCTCCAAGCCCCATCCAACCTGGCCTTGAACACTGCAGGGATGGGGCAGCCACAGCTTCTCTGGGCACCCTGTGCCAGCACCTCAACACCCTCACAGGGAAGAGCTTCTGCCTAAGAGCTCATCTCAGTCTCCCCTCTGGCAGTTAAAGCCATTCCCCCATCCCCACAGGTCCCTGTCCAAAGCCCCTGTCCTGGGTTCAGCAGTAGCAGTCGTAGCCCCTCTCCAGGTTTCCTGCTGATGTTTGTAAATGCTAATGCCAGCACCAGTCCCTCGTGCTGGGAAACCCTTCCACCTGTGCAAGACCCAATGAAACCCCCTCTGGTGCATGGTCCCAGGGCCGGGAGCACAGCACAGGACAGACCCCTTCCAGAAGGATCCGACCCGCGGACAGCGCCAGCACTCCAGTCTCTCTTGCTGGTGTATTACGCTGTATACATTGGAACAAGTAAATGCTTCATTGTGATTTTTGGCCACTTGGAATATTTTTAGCAACTTGCCAAGGTTTACCCCTGTGATTTATAATGGAGGAAACAAACTCAAGCACTAGCAAATGAAAATATGTAAACTCAGACGTTTCAAGTCAATACAAAGGTATTCAGCTTCTTAAAACCCTTTAGAGGCCTGCAGTTTGCTGTAGATTCAACAGCTGCAAACAACAGGTTGCTTAAGAAACAACTGAGATGTAATCTAAGGAGTTATATTTAAGTCACTTTAGAGATTTATAGTGAAAAATTCCATATGTATCACACTTTCCAACTGTCCTTCCTAAATCTCTGGTCTGGGTTTGCTGGAAATTCAATAGTTAGACACTTTGTTAGAAGTATTGTGTATTGCTTTCCACTAAGGCCAAGGTACTCCGGGTATCTACCATCTAGAACTTTATTATCTCAAATTACTATATGTAATAAAACACAGTATCATGAAAAAATACCTGTAATGATTAAATACATGGGAAAAAGTCATTTAGAAAGCATAAGCACTGGAATTACCTGCAAATATAATGCTACATAGAGCAAATAATAGCTTCACTACAGTATTTTTGGGTAGAGAGGCAGATGTCATTAAATAGAAGGTAAATTTCCATTTTCAGTATGAAAATTCAATTATATGCCAGTAGCCAGTACCATGTACGTCCAGAACACAACAGTGTTAGCAGCCATCACAGCATTATCTGTAGTTAAAATACTGAAGCAATCTATGAATAAACTCAGAAAACTTAGTTTGATTTTGAGTATCATTGTTTCTTGCAAGTTTTCTGAATGCTCTGAATGCATCAGGAATGGGATCAAGAGCACAATAATCTAATAATGACAGGTATTACTGGGAGTTCACATCAACTGCATCTAAAATAGAAGACACTATTTGTCAGCTGTCAATCTCAAGAGATGAATACGTAATTCCTTTCTTCACTGCTTATCTCAATACACAGTTTCCACTTTTACCAGCATGAAACTGGTAGAGTGAGCGCCAAGAACCCCTCTCTGCCTGTGCTTGTCACCAGTGGGACTTGGTTGGTGGAATGATGCAGTGACATCCATGTTTCTTGACCACCTTTTCAGCTGAATAGACACTATCCATCCTTTCCTATAGAAAACAAGCAAAATAAAGAGACTGCCAAATGACCAAACCCTGGGAGTCTTTTCCCCTCATTTGGACACGTCACTTGACATTCAAAATGCCATTATGCAAAGCCAACTAACTTGTACAAAGTCTTTTTTTTTGGTTCAAGAAACCCAGCAGAGAGCTTCACCAAGCAATTCTTTGTTAGCATAACATTTGACCTTGTATCTCTTTGGAAATCATACAACTTTGCTAATGCAGTCCTTACAGAATTAATCAAGCAGATAGTTAGACCCTGGTTACTATGAACCCAGCCAATTATGAGCAGCACTGAAATTTGTCACTGGCATGTCCAACTACATTTTCCAACATAAAGATCAACAGAACTGTGTGGAAATGAGGCCCCACTCTCAGACCTGCATGACTTGAACACTCTAGACTAGAAAGACTAGCAAAGCCAACGCTTTTAGGAATGAAGTATTCCTAAGCAAAAAGGCTCACCTCCCAGGTCTCCATTACCTCCTGCATTAAAACAGCCAAGAAAGCATAATGCCTTTCACCCTCTATTTTGACCAGCAAAGCTAGAAGAAATGATTGAGAGTTCAGAGCTCTTTATTTGCCACTCTGCTTTACTGCATGAGCTCGACAGTTCAGTAAAGGGTAAATCTACTCCACGGCTTAGTTTGAGAAGTGGGGAGGGAAAGCTGCCTAGGCAGTTTCTCCCTCTGTCGAATGAGACAGCACAGCTTTCAGAGTGCAGGGAAAGAGGACAAGGTTCCAGCCAGCAGCAGTGGTAACAGATAAGGAAAAGAAACCTGGAAAAAAGCAGGAGAGAGAGAGGGAGAAAGGAGACACAAGAAGGTACCCATAGGAACAAACAGCTCAACAGCAGATGTATTCAGATACATTTAAAGCAGCCCGGATTAGAAACATATCTACCTAAAAGCCTGATTGCCATTGTCAAGTCCAATTTCTGTCCTTGAACAAGTACTCAAATGACAGAACTGCGGGCACCAAACACGTCCTCCATTGAGTACCTGAGATATGAACCCACTGGTCTGGTTCCCAGAAGGGAAATGACAGCAAGCTAACTGCTGAACCCAGCTGAAACTTAACAGTTACTTTACCACTGCTCCCATCCATTCCATTCACATCTTGCTACTAGTTTCCAACACTCAGCAAAAGACACAGTTTTCGCCTACAGCCCAGCCTGCCTTTTACTCACTTCTCAAGATCTCCAGTCAACAAATCTGAGGCTCCCACACCGCAGTCTTGACTTCCATGAGAATAAAATCCATACTCACCACAGTGCTCTGTGCCAGAATTTCTCTAAAATGCTGCTCCCTCACCGTAAGAGTGCAAATTAAAGCCATGCTCTGTTACAGTTACAGTCAGTATCTTTCCAAACCAGGCATTTTGCTCGAATTTCAACAAGTGTTGATCACTAATGAGATTCTTACAAAAGGAGATAAACTGATTCATGCCCAGCAAACATGAGACTGACTAAACGCTCTTCACCACGGGCCACTAAGTCCCAAACATCCCACACATTACCCCATGACAGAGAGAATACTCACCGTTTTAGCAAAAACGACCATGAGTTCAGGGAACTGGTGCGTGAGGAGGGCAAGCATCGCCGAAAAGGAACACAGGCCTGCTGTGAAATGGATGAAAAAGGGAAGCTCCTTCTGTGGGTACACGGAGACTTCATGAAATGCTGAAAGCGAAAGTGGAGAATATTGGCATTTGATAATCAAGGACAGTTTCCTGAATTACTTACAGTCTTGTACCTCAGCTCTAGGCTTTCAGAGGGCGCAAGTGGGGACGTTAGGTCTCAGCACTTAAACTTCTCAAACCTTTTCCCCTATATTAAATTCTTCATTAGTTGGAACTAGATGATCTTAATGCTCTTTCCAATCACAGCCATTCCATGATTCTATGCTTATTAATAGTCGCTACATCTTTCTCTTCCCAATCTTTTTTATCTTGCAAGGCTTTATTTTTGAAGCATTTCATGAGGCTTAGTTTCTGGTACCTACTCTTTTAACAGGACAGCAGGAAGAACTGTAAAATTCACAAGCTGTCCAGATTACCTAAACCAACTGAAACAATTCAGGTGTTTCAAGCCTCTGAAGCATTAATCCTGTTACCTGAAGAGACCAGCACTTCTCCCCACCCTGCAAGAAGCCCAACGCAATCATCATGTTGTATATACAAGGTAGCTCCTTAATACTTCTCAAAGATTCCTGCTTGGTAGGCTACAGTAAATTGTTTCAGAGCAGCTGACAGAGCAGACCTCAAAGAAAATACTACCAGGACCAGGTTATAAATTCTGCACATAGCAGCTCCTTGCAATTTCCAATTCATGGTAACAAAATCCAAAGAAGGTGATTAGACAGGGTAAGGACTGGCATCTGGAGCTTTCAGCACTCAAGACACTACTACTGGTTACTAGCAGAGGACCCATGTGTGAATTTGCAATGACTGGCTCAGAATACCTGCAGCTCTGAATTTTTATCCAGTGACTTTAAAGGGGTTTTAAATAAACCAGTTTCTATAGACATAAGTAACTCTGAAAGGGCAGCATGTCGCTTGACAAACTGTGCTTAAAATCTAACAAAACCCTCAAACTTTAAGCAAGCCCTCTCATAAAACAAGAAAATACAATTATATTAGTTTTTAAACTGAAGTCTGAGGAGGAAAAAGACACTTTACCCTCCCAGCTGCTGCTCCTGAATGCTGGCACATAATAAGCTTCCACTGCAAGAGCAAGCCCAGCAGAAGTGGTTTGTGCTCTTGCAAGTTGTTAATGGCAAAGCGCTTGAGTTTTGGTCTGCTTTTAAGTATATGATTTTGGAGCAGTACTAAGGAGAACATTTGGAGCTCTGTGTCTAATGCCCATCAGCAATATTAAATGTTCTCCCAGAGATTATCAGTTCACCTTAACAAGCAATCCGCCCTGCTAGGCCACAGTACAGGTGATAGTAACTTGCTCCTCTCTACCGTGCAACCAAAGAAACCATTTTTCTACCATGGAACACTTTTACATTCATACTACGTGAAATATGGAGCAATATAATTTAGGAAAGGTCCCAACATAAGTTTTTCCTACACTGAAAAATCAAAATCAAATCCAAAATAGATAAGGACAATTAAAGATAATTCTGTGTGTTCACAGCCGCAAAACTGGTACCAGTCACACCAATGCAGGACTGGTGAATCACTGATTTGGTCAACATTATTTTAAATAGATAAATTAAAACAAAAAAACCCAAAACAAAAGTGTCAAGATTTCTCAAGGAAGCTCTGCAATAAAAGTGTTAAGATGATTTTATTTATGGGTAGGTTTATATTTAAAACATAACAGGAATGCGTGAGTGATCCTGTTGAAATAGCTGCATGTGTTGGTGTTTAATTATGCTGGGAAGTCGACAATTTAGGGGTAGTTGCTAACCAAGGAATTCCTTGTGCAATATCCTGCATAAGTGAGAAATGAGTAATTTAAAGCAGTCTGGGGGCAAATTTAAATTACACATTTTAAATATAACTTGAGGCTTTTGAAACAGAAACAAGTACGTGTAGTTTTCCTTTCCACAGCTGTGGTCTCAGTGGTTCTGCTGGTGCTTTTGCAGTAGCCGTTTTCAGTCCCATGGGACTTGTGTTTCTTCATGATGTAGGAGTCCACCCCAGAAGAATTCTATTAGCACGTACAATTAACAGTCCACTTCTGACCGAAATTAATGCTACTTTCCTAAATCTGATGAGCACAGGCCCCAGTGATTAGTCTGTCTGCCTTATCTAAAGAAAAAATAACATGTAGGCTCATCATTGCACAAAGTAATCTTGAAGTAATGAGCAGCTGCAGAAGAATGACTTTTCAGTGTCGTTAGTATAAATCCATAAATGCATACAGAGATAAGAAGTTCCACAAAGCAGACAAATATGTACCAATGAACTAATGACAGAAAGCAATATTCTGTGAAGTTGAGATCAACCAAGGGTTCTCTGTGTGATCACAGACAAGTTCTTCTAGATGCTGAAATGTAGGGCTGGAATTATGCATTTATTCCTTGCTAAAAGGAGAGCGCTCCTCTACAAGAGCAGTCAAATCCCAGATTTCTTTTAAAAGTAATTTACAGAACTGGTCCACTTTGCTGTTCTCAAAGTTGGCCAAACTTGGTCTGAATGTACCACACACAGATTTCATCTCTGAAGGACTTGTGCTGTTACAGAATCAAGCTAACATTTACCACACAAGCATGTCAAGTGCTTCAGGATCATTTGGGAGGGACAGCAACAAGCAGCTGAATCCCCTTCACAGGAAGCTCCAGCTAAAAAATTCACAGTAAGGTGAATACAGAATACCACAAGCTGAACATGTCCTTTGCTTATATTTTATTATCACTACTGCTTAGAAACCACTTACTTGGCAACAGTTCTCTGTCTGCTGTTTCTGTGCAACTGGGATAGGGATAGAAAAGATGACCTTTCTCTAATGGGTATGGGATCATCCTAAATGCTGAAAAAAAGAATGAGTGACATTAGATCTGTATCTAAATCAAGCAACAAAGAGAACCAATTGTGCTGGAGATGAATAAAGGCAGAGAGACTAGTCTACTTTATAGAAAAAGAATAAAACAAGGAGAGATACTTACTGCCTTCCCATGTGCAGTGTAGCAGATTTAGAGCTCCTTCTATCCTCTTCCAATGCTGGAGGTGAAAAAAAGCATATGCTACTGCCTCACTGTCCCCTCGCTTCAGAATATGCTCTGGAGGTAGCACCAAGCTTTTCATTTCTAGTAAATACTGAAAGGAAGAAAGGAAAGGACTCTTATTACATGGAATATTCAAGAATTTTTAATTGTGAAACATAAATGATCATTTGAGGCACACTGGAGCTTATCACAGGAGCCAGCTTCTGCCTGTTGAAGAACTAGCCCCATCCCATCACGGAGCAGACAGCCCACATGGGAAGTGAAAAGCAGCCAAACACACATTTTATCTACGACTCAAATTGGGGTTTTCACACACAAAGTATCAGGAAAAAACCATGCATCTTCAGTAAGGCAAAATTATACATTCTTGTGGACTACACACAGAAGTGTAATGCTGCAGGTACAATACCAATGGACTGCAAGTTCAGGCTACTAACAACCAAACCACCGAGGTTATTTTTGCTCGTCGTTTCATCACCCAGAGTTTCAACGTGGGAGGCTAACTACTTGTTAGCTCTCAAGTATGAGGAGCAAACCAGAAAGTGTCAGCGTGCTAACCAAAGGAATATCAGCAAACCAAACCCAGGAAAATCTTGGTTTCATGTGGTTTTGCTGGACTACCACAAAGTATCTCTTGATTTCAGTTTTTTTCAATTGCAGCCTTGTCTCTCCATCAGCAGAAGAGCTGCTGCACAGCAGGGTCAGGGAACATAAGGATTAATCAGATTAATCACTTTCCATTTTCCTCGAAACACAGGCCATGCAATTTTATTTTCTCCTAGCTATTAAAAAGAAGGACAGGTATTCATTTGAATTCAGCTTTTAAAACCTGATGAGTAACTTTTACAGGAATGAAATGACAGCTTCATCAGCTCTAGTATTTACCTGTGCGTCCTTCTTTCCTACCATGTAGTGTCTCACTGAATCACAGGCAAAGTTAATCCACATTCTTTGATCAATGTAGCTGGCAATTCCTTTGACTGTCTCCCGAAGTGTAAGAATGCAGCTAACTCACCGATTTATTTCAGCAGATGCCACAAACTATGAGATTATTTACTAATCCAGTTTGAGGACTTAACTTTTCCCATTCAGATTCTTGAAGGAATGTAGGAGGGGTTATGCCCTAGCCAAATAAAGCACATTTACTGCCTGGCTAGGTTCTTCTCTTAGCGCCTTGGGCCTGCACTCCAGAGGGGAATATTCCTGCTAATCCCCTCTAATCCTCTTCAATTTTTTTCTTTTTAATTTATTTTTGTTTAACACAGGGAAGGATCACTCACACTGGGCTGCTGTGGGAAAATGGTCTCCAATATCTGACCCTGACCTGACTCCTCATCACTACTAACCATGCACAGTGCTGGGGATGAAGCCCCACTGCAAGTATTACCACAATGTGCCAGTATGTTGACCGTCTCTGTGCCCATGTTACCCATAAACAGCAAAATTCCAGAGTCTGGCTGGTTTCCATGTCAGTGCTCAATCATAGACCAGGCAAAGTCTCACAGCTGAAAATACCTTGGGGTCTGCAGATTTGAGAAAGTCCTTACACACAATATACAATTCTAAGATATTCAGAAGATGATTGGAAAAGATTGTTCCCTACGTGACCAAATGTAGTTACAGATCCCTAATGTGAAACAGCTCAGGAGGACCAGTTCTCTACCACTATAAAATGCTTCCCTCACTTGCCAAACAAAACCCATCCTTGTAAAAGCAGAACTCAGAACAAAGAGAAACAAACACTATTTTCCTTATGCAAAATGATGTTATGTGACAGACAACCACTTTCATCAGATGTAAGAAGAAAGGGACTTCAACTTTACATACTCATTTATTTTTAGTCCATGGGACAGAACTCACTACAAATTCCAAACCCAGATTTTCTTCCCCACTAGTCCACTGACTTTGCTTGAACTATGAGCTCTGCATAGCCAGCACCAATAAATTCCTGTCCTGCCATCTAGTAAACTCATGTTTCAAAGCACTACTGTAATAAAAATCAATCATGAAGACGAGTGGATAGGTACACAATTAGAAGAGAGGATCAAATTGCTGAAACCTGGAATCAATTTATGTGATTTGTCTATAGATCTATAGAACATATTTTGCTAATAGCCTGTCTGAAACGGTATCTTAACTTCTTTCAAAATGTATATGAAGCTCCTGAAACAACTGGAGGATACACAAAATAAAAGCACTTTTAGATAACGATAATGCGTTATAATCTTCTTCCCCTAAAGGCAGAGGCTAAAGAAAAATCTGTCTGAGACTGTCTGAAATGAACTTGCCACGCTCTTGATCAGTCATGCACACAAGCAGCAATTTCTCCCAGCAATTAGCTTTCTCAGTGCACATTCTATTAGATTGGACAGGCAGACAGAATAGAGCAGCTGGATAATTCCAGCCCTCCCAGCACCAGTCACTGGGACTCCGTGATCATTTGGAGAGGATTAGGTCCAGGACTAAGCCAACCTTCTGCATTCAAGGTTTCAAGCTGAACACACCATCAATGCTAGTACAGTAAAAAGCAACATAACATTTTATTTTCACCCAATGGAATCTGTATCTTGGCCACTTCAAGTAATGCCAGCAATTGCACTACAGCTTGCAGCAACACTGATTCTGAATCGTGTTGGCACGTGGATGAAGAAACTAAGTGACTGTAGATCTTTGCATAAGCTGAGTCCTCAAGCCATGCATGGAAGCACAGCAGAAAAGAGCGTTTTGAAATACTGCGAGTGTTATTGCTTTGGAGAACTTGATATCAGTTTAAATATCTAAATTTCTATGTATTCCTGCTTACCCTTACACAGTAAAGGGCCTTCAGTAACAGATTAATGGATTTTTCAATGAGTTAGAAAATTCTGAGTTTATATGTTTTAAAAAAAACCCTCTTTGATCATTACCTATTGCAAACAACTAATTGTGGCACCAAACATTTATGACATAAATGCTGATGTGTTTAACTCCTCAGTGGCTGGAGTTACAACCACCCAAGGGAACACGGGGCTAGAAAGGCAATAATAGAACATGACTTGCTTTCAACAGACACTAGTAAGCAGTCCAATAGGAAATAAAATATTCCTACCTTTGGAACATGAGGGTTAAATTCCACAGCTCTATGAATTGCTTCCACAGCATTAATTTCTGCTGTACTGAGCCCCCTTTTGGAAGCAGTTTCTGGGGAGAACCTGAAAGGAAAAACCCAGACTGAACAAAAGTAATAAATAATAAATGCTAACCAGGTGTTGATTTGCATTGTAAGCTTGGAGTTCATTAAAAATTGGCTGATTTATCAGGAAAGATAAACAAACCCTTCTAGGAGACAAATGACCATGTTCATTTAGGTATCCTGACTGTCATTCACGCCCATATGACAAAGTTTTGTTTAACTTTTTGAAACTGCATGTCAATCATGTCAGGTAACTGAGTGCCCAGTCATTCATATCCCTGTTACAGCATCACCTACTCAGAAGTAAAGCTAGAAATCAGCTGTGCAAACAGAGCAGGGCGGAAGTGAAAGGCCAACATGAACTATCACAACTATCCTGCTTCCAATCCCAAAAACAAAGAAGTGTTGAACATCACAAGCAAGATGCTGAAAACAAGATTGACACAAAAGCACACATGTGTACATGGGCTCTTGAGAAACATCTTCACCGGTATTAACTTTATGGATGCTTAACAGAAACTTCAGATTACATTTTAACTACATACACATATGTACGTAGGAATACACTTAACTTTTCTAGAAATAGAACTGGATTTAGACCTTTTTAATTCACATTCAGACTGTTTAAATTCATATTCACAGCATAACCCAAGATTAGCAACAAATCACTGTTTTCACACAACCATGCATCCTTACCTTTCTGAAACAGCCCTGGCTTTTAACAGGGCTGCTGTGTAACATATTGCTGCTGACTTTGGAAGACTGATATCTATGATAAAATAAAATAATAAAGCTGTAAGATTCTAAGGCGAGACAAACATCTTAAACCCACATCCTTTGAGCTTAAAGATTTTTACTTGGGTGTACTAGACAATGAATGTAACATCTGGAACATTTCAGCTCGGATGACAAACTCTGCATTTCTTTGCACAGTCTCCCTTCTGCTCACCAGTCAGATTAACAACTGATTAACAACTCAGAGTTGTAGTTAGGTGGTAAAGAGTAATTTTTAATTCTTAATGTACCAAAACATTGAAACTGAATATAAAGAGACATGCATGTATAAATACACACTTAAGAATGGTGTGATTTTCCTGTATTAACCCACGGAGGTTTAACATAACCTTCTTCTACCTGATACTGCAATCGTATGTTAACAGCAAGCTTTACCCAACACTAAAAGAGAGACTGACTTGAAGCTGACCAAAAAATGACACTACTGACAGGTAGACAAATGTGACTGAAGATGCAATTTCCATTCTTTTCCAGTTCCACGGAGAAAAATTCTTTTAGTTGTAGCTTTTTGTAGAATATCTGAGGCCAAGTTTGAGCTGACAATTACAGATTAGAAGGTTAACACTCCACAGTGCAAGTTTACTTTAAAAGCAGACAAAGTCTGGGGTCTAATTCCCAAGTACCATGTTGTGTACAGTCAGATGGCTCTTGCTTTTTTTTTGGTAAATCCCATCCTGGGCTTGTCCATCACTTACTAGAAGTCTGGCTGTCGTGTCAAGCAAAACACAGGGGTGCTACAGAGAGTCTGAAGCTCATACTCATTTTTCCAGATGCTTAGAAAAGAAAATCAGCAGCCTTTTCTAAAGTGTCACAATTCTTGACTTTAACATAAAAAAGCAAGAGGAAATAAGGAAAGGGTTTTGATAAGTTAGTAAGAATCCACACAGAATACCATGGACAGTCAAGTAACAGGAGCAGGCTGCCAGGGTGGCCACGCACAAGGGGCACAGGATTTGGCAAGAATATTCTACTTTCAATTCACTGAAGCAATAAAGAACAAACATAAGAGAGAACATAGCAACTGCTCACAATGGTCATAAAATACTGTATCTGTGTCCCTCCATTCTGAAGGTGATTTAAAAGGGACAGCAGCACTAACGATGTGCGCATTACCTAGATGGCAAAACTGTGAGGATAATAAGAAAGTAAATGCACATTTTATTAACCTTTATTTAGACTTGCACAGCACCCAAAATGTATTAGCTGAGATGGAAAGGGAAAGCAAGCTCCTGCCATTTAATTGACCAAAGCTTGCACACCACTAATCTCTGACATGCAGCACGCTTGCACGCTGTTAATCTCTGGCAAGCAACCTCAGTTTACAGAAACACGAGGCCAAGCCTAGAAGATAACAGAAGGGAACACTACCTGTTCCAGCTTATTTACAGCAATTACCATGGGGGCTATGTGCTGACTGATACAAGGCTGATGAATTTAGGCATAATAGGGATGTAGAAGAGATGAAAAATGTACAATACCCTTGAATCGAAGCAGAGTGAGCGTGGCAAATACTTTACAGATTAGAAGCCACTTAAAACCACAAAATAGCATGTATGCTATTTAGCTTGCCTACATTTGACCTCATTCTTCACAAGAAAAAACTTAACTTGGACTCTGGAACTGCCTGTTTGTGGCTGATGAAGCAAATCTACTCACCTAGCTGAGCTAAGGGGTAGACATCTACGCAAGCACACACTGTCCTCCTCACCTACACTCTTACATGAAAACACCAGCATTTCCCCAGTAGACATCACTTACCATCATACTTTGCTAAAACTGCTTGGACATCTGCATAGGCCTGTAACTCCAGCAGCGCCTCCAGGAGGTTTTCATGAATATTCAGCATGCTGAGAAGTGGAAACTCTTTCATTAACTGCAAACCAATACGGAGACGTAAATTGAGCACATGCAGAATTGCATCTGAATCCTGAAATACTCACAGAAATCAGTACAACAATTTAAGCTTTTTCTACGTTCTCTTCCTTCAAAGTGTTAGAAACTGGCACAAAAGCAGCATGAAAAGAGTCACATCATTTCTCCCTTGGTTTTTCCCTATATTAATCTGCTGGAAAATAAGTAGACTGAGGCTCACAAAAAACACTCTCAGACCAAATTTGCACAACTCCCATAGTGAGTTGGTTTGGTCAGTAATATTTTCGTATGAAAAAAGAACTTATGATACACCTGGGGCAAGTGAAAGAATTGTGAAGTCTAAAGCTGGCTATTTTGACAAGTCAGAGTCAAGCACAAAGCAAACTGGACAGCAGAAACATACGACATTATGTAACTTAAACCTGACATGGAGGAACAAAAAAACCTGTTCTCAGAGAAGTCATCAATCACAATGTACAAATCGCATCAGAAGAGAACTGAATTCAATTAATTATGATACCTAGAAAAGAACATTAACTAATCCATTTGGAAATGTGACAAAACATTTGCTCACTTTTACATTTTCACTTACATCTCTCATCATTTTTACTGCCTCTCGTATTCTTCCAAGTTTTCTTGCACACATAGCCAGTCTCCTTTTCACATATACCAATACATTGGTGTCTCTTCCTGATAGCAAAGACAGAAAAAGTTAGGTTATTAGTTTCAATCCTTCCTTCTCTTTCCCTCTCTCAAAATCCCCAAACCACCCAAAAACCCCCAGTCTTCCCTGAGGGTGTTGAGGCTCTGGCACAGGGTGCCCAGAGAAGCTGTGGCTGCCCCATCCCTGGCAGTGCTCAAGGCCACGTTGGACACAGGGGCTTGAAGCACCCTGCTCCAGTGGAAGGTGTCCCTGCCCATGGTAGGGGGCTGGAACTGGGTGAGCTTTAAGGTCCCCTCAAACCCAAACCACTCTGGGATTCTATGAACCTTTTTCACAACAGATGTGAAAGCATAAAACGATTACTACTGCTGTCCCAGGCAAGGCCATCTAGACCAACTGCCGCTGCCTAAGATTCATTCAGGTGCTACAGAAGATCCCATAGCATGCCATACACAAGCATGGCTAAAAGAGTAGGAACTCCTTCACTGAGCTGGGAATCAAACTAGAATCACTAATTATAACTGTGGCTTTACATTTCTGCTCAAACAAAACCAGGAGTTACGAGTCCTTACTCAGCTGTGCTTCATGCTGCGGACTTTGGGAATGGCAGTTCTGAGACTTCCTGTAAATCATTTCTCCTGCTTTCAGAGCCTGCTTGAAATACTTCTCAGCATCCACAATAGTTGTTGCTTCTTCCTCAGCCAAGAGGACATATGCAGTGGCACAACTGTAATAAGGAAAATTATTTTAAGGCATAAAGTTTAGTATTTTTTTAAGTGTTAGAAGCATTAGAACTCAGCAGTTTTCATTGATGTTTACTATCAAAGTAATAACAATATTCAAGACCAAAACATTGCCTTGAGTTCAAATGGTGAGTGTCAGGAAAACAGAAACCTTTTCCATGTTACAAAGCACACATTTGGAGAAAGAACTAAAGAATAACAGCAAGTCAAATTATTTTCCTTGAAATATTAAAAACGCTCTGGCAGTTGTTGGGAGAGGGGTTTTGTGGCTGCTTTGCTTTTTTTGAAGCAGGAGGTAGACAATTTACACAAAACCAACAAGACTACATAAAAAAGAGATTACAGACGTGCGTGGAATTGTTTGGTTTGTATTATAAGAGTTTTTTCAAATCCCTCACAGAGGCAACATCTTTGAACTTCCAATACAGTATTAGCACGATGCCACCTCTGAAACACTTACAACCTCCTCCTCAATTGAGACTTTTCCATACCTGAATAGCATTTCTCATTGATTACGGCCACTGATACACAGATTAAGTGACATCTTTCCCAAGAAAAGAGGGTAACAAAAGCTATTTTATAATGGGCTGGTTCAATACTTCAGTGCAACTGGCAGCCCATGTACAATTCTCATAGGCCCCCTTAAGCTATTCAGAATTACCAGAACACAAAATTGACAGCATGCTCAATATCACTCCATTTAATCTTTCCCATTAGAAATACAGCAATTGAACTTAGACTCTAAACTTACTCATTGTTCAACTCTAAAGCTTGATACGCCGCTTTAATCCGAGCTTGAGGGTTTCTCTCTCGCCATGCTTTCTGCATAACTATTGCAAAAACATTGAAAAGTGGATGAGAGACAGAGATAAACACCTGAGAGCCAACAGAGGTGATGCTGCCTGCTCTGGGTCACCTCCACAGTAACATTCACTTCCATTCTGGCAATTCCGCTCTGCTATACGACTGGTACAAGAGTAAACAAGAGTTTGAATCCCATAAGCAGCAGACTTGCAGCTTCTCATCATGAAGCTATCTTAGTTCAAGAAAGCAACGCCATCAGGAAGATTATTCTCTGACCATGTAAGAACTCCTAAACTGGGAGCAAAGACAGCTTACACAACCAGGCAGATGTACAATTTCTGCACTGCTACAGATTTTTGGAAACACTTCCCCAGCCTTGCTGAAAGCTTGGCAGGAGCAACTGTTAAACACAGGCTCAAGCACGGACCTGCACAGAGTTTTAATTTCAGCTTTCAAACAGAACTTCAAAGGAAACAGGGATGGAGTGTGCTGCGTCTTGCACAGGTTTTGTTTCATACTTACGGATTTAGGCAACTACCAGATCACAAAGGGTTAAATTACTTGTTTTTAAATTCACAGAATCCCAGAGTGGTTTGGGCTGGAAAGGCCCTCAAAGCTCATCCGGCTCCAACCCCTGTCACAGGCAGGGACACCTTCCACTAGGGCAGGATGCTCCAAGCCCCTGTGTCCAACCTGGCTTTGAACACTGCCAGGGATGGGGCAGCCACAGCTTCTCTGGGCACCCTGTGCCAGCGCCACAGCACCCTCACAGGGAAGAACTTGTGCCTCAGAGCTCATCTCAATCTCCCCTTTGTCAGGTTAAAATCGTTCCCCCAGTCCTGTCTCTACATGCCCACGTCAAAAGCCCTTCTCTAGCTTTCTTGTAGAGGCCCTTTTAGGTTTTGGAAGGCTGTTACAAGGTCTCCCCCGGGCCCTCTTTGCTCCAGGAACATTTGAGTTGCAACTTCAATTCAAGATATACTATAATAATTTACCGCCTTATCAGATTGTGTTCTAGGAACAACCAAAAAGGGTGAAATTATCTATTCAAAAGGGTCACTTGAATTGCAACTTGAATTCAGACTCAGTCAGATAAGGAGCAAACAAAAGCTCAGTGGAATGACTCTAAACCCTTTCCCACTATACTTGCATTAGGGAAAAATAGAAATCCCAAACTGAAACCCAACTTCTAAGCAAAAGAAAACCAACATATTTGGAGCTACCACTTCTTGTGCAAGAACTAACAGCTTTCACTCTAAATCTGCAGTTCTGAAAGAGCTCCAAAACTCATGGAGTTACGTATCTGGCCTATCTCAAGTACGATAAGAAAACTGAAGAATCTATATATGTTTCTTTTGGAACAAAACCTTCTGCTGTCCAGCAAGAATAACGTGGAAAAATGTTTGAGTTTTCTTTTGGAAACAAAATATTAGTCTTGGCTTAGGGAGCGAGACAATACACTCCATTTTGTGAAACAAAAACACATCGTTCATGTCAAGCATGTCACAGCCAGCTGACAAGTAACACTTCCCCAGCTTGACAAATTGACAATGCTTCACACCCAGCCTGACAATAACCAGGTAGGGATCGTTTTCTGCACTGAACATATGGAACACAATGAAAGAATTCTGCAGACTGCATTATTCATTACTGAGGTTTAAATGAGACATCTCTGGCTGTTGAGAATACAATCCAGGTTTTCAATATTGTGTTATTAACTATCTGAAAAGTGTGAGATCTTAAACTAAGACAGGATTCCGACAGCCTCCAAGTTAGTAGAGAAAGTACATGGCAAAATAACTCCATCTTTTCACTAAATACATCTGGTAAACCTCATTAGTAGTTGAGAAAAACTATTATTTCACAAAGCATTTCACGCAGTAGTTTGTGCTACCATCAGTATATATTAAATACCCACTTTACACTCTCCAGAAGTCAGATAGGTCAGGCATATGACACTGGTACCTGTATCTGAAGGCCGAAGGGCGTCTGTATCACACGTGAAAAAGTTCTGATGATCCTGAGCAGACAAATTCATGTCGTAGTAGGTAAGAGGCTCCTTCCCAGTCACCCACATGTACCTTTAACAGGAGAAATCTCAGTAAGAGGCACTCCTAGTAAACACAAATGCTGATATCAAGGGGGCACTGATGTGCCTAAAAACTGAAGCTAGTGCAGGAAAATTCTGTTAGTAAGACTGGAGCTACTAACCAGAAGTTTGAGGGACTACCATCCCACAATCTGTACAGATTGGAAAGTACTAACCAATGAGGGAACTGGCTTCCTAGGAAGCAGTTTTTCCTATGAAATAACACAAGGAGACTTACAATATAGCCACATAAGTTTAATAAAGAAAACTTAAATTCAGAATCACTGTCTCAACCTCTGAATAAAGCTGTTCCTCCTACTTTACTCTCTCTCTCTCAAAAGAAAGAGATGTTATAGTAATATTTGCATTCTTAACATTGAAACTGCCAAAACTTTGATAGGTGCCTTTTAAACACAGGATTGGCATCAATCACCACTATAATCCTGCAGGTCTCCAGCTGCCTGCTAATATTACTAGCGCGAGCTCTGTACAGAAGTCGTGTGTATGCCCCCAAATTCATTTTAACAACATGCAATGGCAAGTACAGTAATAAATACCTGCTGTACTCTGCCCCTCTGAAAAGATTGAGAGGATTTCGCCACACTTTGCACTCTGAGGGAGAAAAAAAAGTAAGAGCTTTTAAAATACAGAGTCCAGGCAACACTCCCTTGACTCTGAAATGCAGGAATGCAAATGCAGGTTTACTTTCTAAAGGTGCTTTCATTGTCTTGTTACACAACCTGAACAGAAACATATGATCTTCTCTATGAACCTCTGCTATTCGGTAAGTACTGTTGCTTTCCAACATTGCTGGGGTACAAAAGCACCGGGTGGAAAGATCAAACACTGCTGTTTACATTCATGCAATATCTACCTTGCACATATTCAGAAGAGAAAATATCTAATGTTACTGAAACAGTTTTAACTAAATGGGCAAAATATTTTAACCATATTTTTAAGAATGAACATTTTAGATCAAAGACACATTATTATTAATCAGAGAATGGTTTGGGTTGGAAGTGACCTTAAGGCCCATCTAGTTCCAATCCCCTGCCACAGGTAGGGACACCATCCACTACAGCAGCTTGCTCCAAGCTACATCCAACCTGGCCTTGAACACTGCCAGGGAATGAGCAGACACTGCTTCTGTGGGCACCCCGAGCCAGTGCCTCAGCACTCTCACATGGAAGAGCTTCTGCCCAAGAGCTCATTGCGGTCTCCTCTCTGTCAGGTTAAAACCATTCCCCCTTGTCCCGCCCCTACAGGCCTTTGCCCAAAATCCCTCTTCAGCTTTCTTGTAGGACCCCTTCTAGGTATTGGAAGATTTTGTTTATTGGAAGATTTTGTTGACCTTTACCCATTATATATTTTAATGATGCAGGCCTTCATTCAGCTCTTA
This sequence comes from Psilopsiagon aymara, assembly GCA_024733675.1. Classification (NCBI taxonomy): domain Eukaryota; kingdom Metazoa; phylum Chordata; class Aves; order Psittaciformes; family Psittacidae; genus Psilopsiagon; species Psilopsiagon aymara. The sequence continues at coordinate 2,312 of JANRGW010012479.1, read as the reverse complement.
GAAGCACTAACATGGAGTCAAAGCCATTTCATGCCAAACAGTAACCTTGAAGCTTAAGGAAAACTGCTGGGACACATCAGCAATACCTGGCATGTTCTGCCTGCTTGTCTCACTCTCTCCAGCAGAGAATGCTGCTGGTGCTGGAGGGCTGTTTTCTGCCCCGCCAATGAGGGGCCTCAGATGACTCACGGAAACCTGCTCGATGAAAGATGTGCCATACTTTCGGAAATGCCACCACTCAAACACCTGTCACAGGAGGAAAACACACCAGAATTTCCTTATGTGACACCCTTCCAACAAACATCAGAGATGAAGAGCCAGTTGGTCACAGCTGGTACATCCCCTTGCAAATGACTGTAGGCAGAACCCATCTGCTTACAAATTAACACCAATTATTTTGGCCTGTCTCGTCATGCAGGATCACCCACATGACATGAAAGAGACTAAAAAACAACAGTAGAATTTTAGTCAAACCCATCTTCCTCCCTCCCCAAGTCATTAGAATAATGTCTAAACTCTTTCAGTTGGGTTGTGGCTGGAACTGGATGGGGCAGCTTCACCTTCTCTGGGCAACCTGTGCCAGCGCCTCACCACCCTTGCAAGAGAAGAGCTTCCTAGTACCAAATCTAAATCTACCTTCTGATATCCAATTTAAATCCTTCAATCAAACCCCAAGCAACACTACTGACTGCAAAACAGTTGCGCCTGCCATATGAGACACTTTTTTTTTAGTGGTGGCTACAAGAAAACCTTACCTATGAAACAGACTTTGCACGTTCTGGTAAACAGCTTTAACTGATGTGAAGAGGCATTTTCTTTAGGTTCTAATACTGAAATAGCAATTAACCTAAAAGATTTGCGTGTAGCACCGTGGGTTTAGATGATCCTCACTGAATCATTGCTTCATTTTCAGCTAGTTACATGATGATCCATGCTCAGCACCACCATCCCCCGAATTACTGTAGGAAGCCACACAATCAACAGACTGGATTAAAAGAGATACAGATCTCAGTGTTCTCTTTACACAGGTAGAGAGGCCTGCAGAGTTTGTATGTGTTTGTTGCATTTTTCATACACTTACATATATACACACACCTGTGCAAATGCATATAGATATGTACCTCCTCAAAACAAGTGATTTTCCTTAGACTCACCCTAATGTACAACACACATAGCAAAGTAGTAGTGCACGCATCAAAGATACTAAACAAGTTCCTTCCTAGTACAAAGGCACCCTCTAGAGTCTGACCAGAAAAGAGCTGACTGCATTTGCCCTTAATAAAGGCATCTTAGAGGTGTTAAAAGTTGCTTAAAAGAAATAAAAGTGGACTACTTACAAATATCAGTCCAGATATAAAAGATGAAGTCACTGTAAGGGCAAAGTAGAATTTTGGAGTCAAAGTGCTTAAGAACACAGTCACTGTTAAGAGAAACAGAAACAAAGACTTTACAAGAGAACTGAAAAACACAAAGAGGTTTTTATTAAACAATGCCAAATGAAATACGCAAATTAAAATGCGGCCTAGCTTTACAGATGTTCTTTTGTTAGAGAGTTCTCGCCATCTACTATTACTTCTTGTTTGTAACCATCTATTACAGTAAATAAAAGGTATATACCCAATCTAAAAAAAAAAGTCAGTGTAAAATCTTAAGCAGATGATGGGTTCAACCACATCACAGCTGCTGGACCACAAGCCAATTTAATGTATTATTTAATTTTAAAACCAAATGGAAGTGTGCTGTTTTGATGCCAGTTGATCCTCGACGTTAAGAATACATTTCCCACACACCTCCCCTTCCCTTATTTCCAACACAAGGCAGTTTTCCAGCGTTCTCCACCTCTGGGTTTGACCCATCAGCTCCGGCCCCGCCGGCAGCCCAGGGGAAAGCACAGGCAGGGGAGCGGGCGGGCGGCAGCTCGGGCTCACCCCCGGCTAGGGCTCCAGCCGCCCCGGGAGCGGGTGTGTGCAGGGACACGCAGCCGGACGCCACGGGCCAGGGTGGCGGTGGGGTACGGCCGGCATCGCCCCAGGCACTGGCCGGGCCGCCTCGGACGCGGGCCCCAGCGAGAGCCCCGGGGCCGGGTGGATGCGCTCGGTGCGTCGCCGCGACAGGCTCAGGAATGCGGGCGGCTGACCCTGCCCCGCACCAACGGCCCCACAGCCCTCCGCAGGAGCTCGGTGTGGACAGGGGGAACCAACCCCCGCTGAGCCCGCAGCCCCCCGATGCGGCCCGCCGCGTCTCACCGGCCGCCAGGCTGTCCCGGAGCCGCAGCGGCACCCGCAGCACCACGTAGAAGAGGCCGAGCCCGG